>JADBJO010023132.1:0-22500 GCA_016801955.1 Conus betulinus
ATCTCCCTCCCCCGTCCTCACACCGCGGACATACCAGCCCTTTTCTGGCTATGCGTCTCCTCCTCCCTGCATAGACTATAAACAGGTCTGAGGGCGACCGGATCTTTCAGAGTTGTCAAGGGATCGAAAAGTTTTGCCCCTAGATCGTATGTGTCAGAGCTGTGTGATTAGCTTTTCGAAGCGGGCGACAGACACTGATTACGTGGGATGGGTGATGGATCTAGGCGAACGACATCACCAGGGGGCCAGGAATTGCGCATTATAGCAAATAATGTTTTACAGCTGTTGGACTGAATGCACCCGAGTATGCACTGGACGCGCGTCTCCCGGTTGCTGTAGTTTCCAGCCTATGGCAAGGACGCGGTGTGCGGACACCAGGAGTCTATTCCCCCTGCGTTAGCTACAAAAAGAGAACGGGGCGAATCGTCGCAACGTTTTACGAAGCACAATTGCTCTGTGTGGCTATTATTTTTTTGCGACAAGCAACTTATGAAAACTTCTCAACAGATTGAGGTGAAAGACCAAAGACACAACGGAAGTAAAGAAAGTCGCTCTAAAAAGTTGGGACGTACAATATGCACTCAGCTTCTATAGAACGGGAAAAGAAAACTGTTATTTGATGTTGAAATTTGCACCCGATACATCCTTTGTCAGAACGAAGAGATCAACTTTGGGAGGGTTACAACAAAATAGCGACCGTTTTTCGCCGGGTCGGTTGATGCACTGCGGCTCTCAAGGGCCAGAAGATGGAAAGCGGAGTAAAGAAAATGCTGGCAGGCGTCGTGAAAAAAAAAAAAAAAACACAAACCCGGTCCTCAAAAACAGAGGTTAGAAGGCGTGAATTTCTAATGTTTTGTTGTGCAGTACTTCATCTTGCAGACCGCCGTGGAGTTTAAAGAAATGAGCACTCCGAAAAACGACTCGTCGGCCGCCGCCATGCGATAACCCAAAACAATAATGACGGGTAAGACGCAGACAGATTTTTTTTGTTCGTATTTTTCTTGTTTTCTTTCTGTCTTTTCGCCCAGTTGCCGAGACACGCTCAGCGACAGATAAGACGGATGGAGTTTCGGCTGAACAGCCCGGGAACAGTGCGACACGTGTTTTCGTGAGCGCTTATGCGAGCCATTCGCAACAAACTTCAGAGCAGTTCGGTTGAACTTGAAAAATAAAAAAAAAAAATGCGTGCTACGCAAGGCGAGACGGGAAAGAATGATTGAAAGGGTAATAACGAGCAAGAAAAACGGTATAAAATATTATGCCTGTGCGATGATCGCTTCAGTGGTTTTGTTTTGCTGTAGACCTGACTGCCACAAAGCTTGCATGCATTGTATCGAGAGTAGTTCAAGGAAACCTCCTGTGAACAAGTTCGCAGAAATGAGTTTGATTGTCAGAGTTCTGAGGTTTGTGGTTGTATGGTGTGTTATGTCTGTCATTAGTCCTAGGGCCTGTAGTGCGCAATCATGCCGGGGCTTGCGGACTACAACTTGTAGGAGTGGTGGTTTTTCTATTCAGTTTGTCATTTTTCAATTACACCATTGAACGTTTATTTCCGTTTCCAAGAATCTTAATGAGTTTGGCTGAGCGACAGTTATAATCAAATGTTTCATGACAAGGATTTGCTGATTATTAGTAGAAGTATACTATCAGCTTATATGCACAAGAATATGTCGTTAAATGTGTATGATGCCTTTACACTGATATGATACAAAAACGCTCTGTACTACAAATCATTTTACATTTTTCTATCATGGACAAAAATCTTGTACTTGTAATTGAGCGTGTTTGTATTGATTATGTTTATTTGTTTTCTTGTTTTCCTACATTTGGTTTCTATACTCATATAGCTATTTCAAAACCGTGAATGTTTAAATTAATGGAAGGATTGATTGTACTGTTTGTCTTATCATAATCGGTGCCCCAATTTTAGATGTGCCACTTATTCAATGTTTACAACACATTATTGATAAATAGGCTTATTTTGATGTAAAAGTAACCCTGATGGATGCAGTGTAGTTGTTATTGCTGAGAATAGTTAGCAGAACAAATCATTCATACCGATTTTAATATAAGAGGTGGTTTGCATTATGGACCATTGAAAAGGAAGGCTATGATGATGATGACAAGACATGGTTGCACATTAATCTATCAAGTGCAGTGTGATTAACCTCACTTTCAAATAGTGTTTTGCTTTTAGCATCACATAGAGGCAACATGATGGCCAATTGCTTGAGTCGATTGAGGCTGGAAAATGGGACAATGAAACAAGTAGACAACTCCCCTGTAGTGACGGGAGGGGGAAGGCACTTATAGACCAAAGGAATGTGTACATGTCATAAACATATGGGTGGGTATTAGTAATTATTGCTGTTTGTATTGTGTTATGAGTTGACAAGTGTGTAGTGAGAGGAGCAATGAATGTGTGAATGGGGGAGACCGAGGAATGGAGGAATGTCAAGTCAAGTGATCTGCCCTCCCATGAGTTTTTCTGAGGGTAGGTAACTGTGCGTGGGCAACACAATGACTCTGTTCAAATACATGAAACAGCTGACTGCTGCAGGAAGACCAGAGAAGAATGACCACTTTTACAACAATTGGTTTTGACTGTCTACAAGCACATGGCTCACTAACTGTATCATCAATGTCCTGATCCATAACGCAACCGAACACGATGGACTGTAACCTGATCACGAACGGGGTAATTACGCAAGCCATGAAGTTACAAAGATCTGTTTCACAATGCATGATGTTGTATATTCCATGTTAGCTTGGATAATTGTGACATTGAACTCAGTCTGTTGTTGGCTTTTTTGTTTCTTCCTGTGGCACTTGAGGTATATTTTATGTAAGGTTTTATGAAACTACAGGGGAAAAAGCACCATCGGATTCAGGACATAACGCGTAAACAAGGAAAGAAAGGTAACAGTTTGCATCAAATCAAACTGTGTCAGACATACTAAGGGATATCGTCAGAAAAAGAAGAGAATTATTTCAATTAATTAAAGGAAAAAACAATTAAAAGAACCACAACTAATTATGTTGACATTACAAGACAAAGACTCATTTTGAAACAAGATACAAAAAAGTTATATTAAATGACGACATTTGGCGGGTTATGGACCATGATGATGTTCTTCTCTCTCATACAGCACTAAATGATAGCAAGGTACAGTAGCAGGAGTACTATTTCTATAATCAGGAGTAGCTGCCGAGAGGTAGTTAGGGCGGTGTTGTTTGTTTAACGTGATCGTACGTATTAATAAAGATTTGAATTCAAAAAGATAGAGCTTAAGGTGACGCAGACAGGCAGCGAGTACAACCTTTACACCTGCATATCACTAGTACACACACAATGGAAAGGCGACACTCGTTGCTAGTAGTAAGTGTAATAGAGCACGCCCAAACACAAGACAGACCCACGGATTCTATGGAGGAAACCTCACAAGACAGGATTAAAAAGGGTACAAACCCAATTAACACATACTTACAGTGTCGCGTGGGGCGAGTGCGACGCGAGTCGGGGGGAGGAAGGGGGGGGATTGATGGATATGGTACTAGAAAACAGCAGGAAATGTCCTGCTACGATTGACTAAACACATTGTGTAAAGAACCCAAAGAGCTAAACAAGAGACTTGGTGGATATGATACAAATGACTTAGCTTTGTGTCATACGGAACGAATATACTGGATGAGGAAAACACTCCAGTCTGTGTAGAGGTCAGGCCGACTGACACCATGGTGTTAGACCTACCGCTTGGCAAGTGAAGTAGGCGTAGTATCTTCTCTCTCTGTCAGAGGTGGTCCGGTAATGCGGTATGTGTTTGCAAGGGAGCACCAAAAAACATATCGCTGACACTGTCTTACATATTACTCTGATGGCCTCGTTACTAGGTAATGTTGACCCCTTACACTGAATTACACTAAGCTTCAATTCGGAAAGGCGATTAAAACAAAACCTTTCTGGAAATTTAAATCATCCAGCTACTCTAAAAGCTCAACGAATAGTAGACGCAATATAAGTTAAACACACAATAAAAGCAAAAATGACAGTAAGGAATTACAAACAGATAAAGTAATGACGGGGCTGTGGGATAACGCACCCACGTCGACCCCCCACAACCAGTAGATCATCTAAATTAATTACGCTACTCTAAACCAATACAGCCAACGCATGGAACAACCTAGAACAACACCGTCTCGAGACCTCCCTAGAACCCCTAACCACCAGCTAGTGTACACGCAGGCTCCCGGTCTTTCCCTGACTTCTTACAATGAGTATGGTAAGACGGCGGATAAAAATCACACTCCAGAAGGCAACACCCTTAAACCACACAGAGACCAATCCAGACACTGTACCCAGATCAACAGCCCTTATTAACGATTGATAGATGAGTGAAAGAACTAACAACTTCATGAGGGAGGATCATGAAGAAGTTGAATACGAGAAGTAATAGAGAACATTTTGAAGCTTACTGAAAGAGATTAAAAGACGTTATGACATGATCCCCCCCCCCCCGCCGAATACCCACGAAAAGCAACACCAGACTCAGACCAAAAGCACACGCTGCCCCCCCCCCACCCCCGTTGATATTTGTATTTGGGCGCGCGACCAACAAAAGCGGTTAGTAAATATTTCTGCGATGTTAATGTAAACAAGCACGTATACCGCAGACACGCCTTAGGGAAAACAAATGTTGAAATGCAAGCTGCGTAACTGATCAGCGACCACAGTTTAAGAACTGACAGAACAAACACCAGTATAGAATAAAAGCTATACAGAAGTATTTAACATAACTTTTATTCGACGGATCTGCTACTCGACCACACAAGATCCATCTGTGCACCAATGGCCCGTCAGTATTGTGCCTACTTGTGCGCTGACTCCGATGCCCCCGCTTCCCTGTCTACTATGGAACCCAGGCTCTCACAATCCCTTGTACAAGGGCTGATCAACTACAATTAGAAGACAGCCCGCAGAGTGATTGCATGTGAAAAATATGGCTGACAGAACAGAAAACAAAAAAAACTCCCCTGTTCTGGATGGGATGGAGTATGAGTGTTTTTCAAAAACGTTTTGGAACCAACCATCATTGGCGGTGTTTGTAAACCCCGAGATTCACTAATGTGAAGGTTCAAGAGTACAGGCGAAACTGGGTATCAAATCCGCCCAGGAGAAGCAAGGTATGATAATATGATTGATTACCGCCATAAGAGCGGATAGAAATACAACACACACCCTAGAAGAATCTGTGATAGACGAGAAATAAGCTGGAGGGAGTGAATGATTCATTTCAACTTTTATATCAATCAATACCCTATCTAGTATAAACACATAGGACTCACCACCATTGATTTCTGCTCCTGTCCACTTTACTACTGATCTGTAATATGACAATGCAATCGCAAAACGGTCCTTGATCCACACATGGATTAAGTGCACAGATCAGGACCACAGGATTCTGCCTACACTAACTATATCATCATGTGCTGCTGCTGATGCCGAATATGGGTACATTAGGTCGTAGAATCATAGTGAAGTTATGACATATGGAAACACGCACCATATCTCTACATAAAAAAGGGGGTGGTCCCAGTTTTGCTGGATGAACTTTAGATTCTAAAAAGTGTGTTCAAGTCCGTTAGGTGAGTATTTGCACATGTTAGCAAAGAGGTAGATAAGAGGCGTAAGGTTTAGGTAAAGAGATATAGTACAAGGATAGAAGTTTCTGTATACAAGAAATATTTAGAGGTACTGTTATCGTAAAATGGCCCAAACATACTACCATGGGTTGCACTCCAATCCTGAAAGGGTAGGTTATTGATACTAGGGCAAAGGTAAGATTCCATGTGAACCTTACCTAAATATATTGGAACTTGTGCAGGAAAGACTATGCCAATATTGACCAAAGATAGAGAATACATGAAGACATAATAGTAGTTGAATTGGCTATGTACAAAATGGGTGTAGGAGTGAAATGAGATAAGAAACACAAGATCTCACAATTTGCCGATGACACTCATGATGAACACGGAAATGAGAAATAATTAGAAAAATGCAATGGAGATCTTGATGGTTTGGAACCACTAGCAACATTAGGTCTGCTTATTCTAAATCAAATGACGTGCGGGATGGAAAGGGATAGATACTGGATAGGTGGGGGGCGGAGGGGTGGCGTAGGAGGATCAACAACATAATTTGGCGGAAGACAGATATAGCATACGACTGAAAATAAGATATAATGGAACATTGAGATGATCTGTGTAATCCAAAAGGAATCGAAACAAAATTCGGAAATTGGTTAACACAAGGTCGCCGTAAACAAGACCATGGATGCGAGAAAGAAACATACAAAGACGCAGGAAGATAGAAGGAAAGGGCAATTATGACACATATTTGGCTGGTAAGGAGAGGATCAATTACCCACCCCCCCCACTAGGGCACAGACTTGCTGTCTCATTAAAATACACTATGTCTTGGTTCAAAAAATACAAGTTAATTGTGCGGTTGATGTGCACCAAACCACCCTGACCGACATATGTATTTAAGAAGCAACACAAAAGAGATATGATTACATGATTGTATGGAATAAAAAAAAGAATCAGCATTATCGAAAACAAGGTTATTAAGATGTAACAAGGACTTGGTGATTTGAGATCTACCAGACGATTCCACGCGCACTTGTCGACTGGCATTAAAGAGGAACATGGGATGAAAAGAACTGAGACAAATAAATCCACACCAATGGAGAGAGGAGACATGTTGATTCTTTCATACCCAGTTATTGAAGATCATTGAGAAGCCACTCTTCGCAAGATGCACCATACTGTACCAAGTCACACTCAAGGACAAGTGGTTAGCTGGAAACAATACGTCATGTGTGATAAGGCGAGTGCGTCTACTAGAAAATAAAACCAGAAAAGTGCTAGACGAAACTACTTGCAGAACCAATTCTCTTACCAATGAGCATATCAAAATAGGAAAGAAAAACGGGTATTTAAGTAAACACAAAAACTGGAACAATAGAAATGTATTTAGGGTATCTGATTAGTGTTCAAAGCCACAAGGAGCGATTCAGATCATCCAAGGAGGAATTCAGAACAAAGTAGATAAACATTGAAATTGATTTCCTATATCTTATGGTGGATGCATGAATATCGCATTAAAAAATATATCAGGAGTAACAAAGGTTGGAATTGAATGAGATAAAAGATAAAAAGTGACAAAGCAGAAGATCCCCCCCCCTCAACACAGCACTATAAGAAAATATTCATGTTAGCTGATAAAAGGTTGTTCCATTGAACTTTTTACAGATTTTATAGTAAAAGATAACTGGGGAACCAAAAACTGTGTGCAAAAATGGACAGACCAGAAAAGCTGAAACAGGACATGATACCTTGGAAAAATGTGCTTTAGAAGAATTCACCAGATTAAGGATATGAAGATAAAATGGATTGCAATGGGAACTTAGTGCGATTGGATAATTGCAACTAATTTGTAGGTTGTAAAAGAAAATGGGAAATGAGTTAACAAGAGTATGATAACTGTGAGTTCTCTGGTGAAGAGGGAAGAAAGCACCAGCACTTTTTGAACATAGTTCTCGGGAGAATGCATTCCATGGGGTCAAAATTCTTGAATCATTGCAAGAATCAATAAAAGAAAGTCATTTAATAGGAATAATGATGTTCTCTGCAGTGGAAAAACAATAATACTATTGGAGCAGCTGATGCCAAGTTCACAAGATGCTACAACATTCGATCTTATACTATGATAGCCAAATTGTTAAACATTTTAGCGGGTTACTACATTTTTAGCGGAGAAAATAAACAGGTATGTAAAGCTCTTCAATAACAATATTTCTAAAAATACAAAAGAGAAGATATAAATCTTGAAAAATACATAGCAATTGTACCAATTTAATCTGCTATAAAATGTAAACACTAGCTGGATCAATTATGAAGTGTTATTGGAAAAATTGATAAATCCAAATCAGTAAGACAATCTGTATTTAATATGTGTATGAGAGGATATGTTTAGGATATATGGTAATTTTCATAATGGTATTCAGATATCAGTTGAGTGTGTGGTGTAATACTGTAGCCCATGTGCTTGTTTTCGGACCAGCGCTGGTGTATCGTGACTAGGGTCCAGTTGGCCGGGCCGATCGGCAACTTAGCGGTAGGTTGGCTTGTTCGGGTTGTCTGGCGGAGCATGGCTGCGGTGTAGTGATGTCATATTGGGTGAGTAGGTGAGCGAGTGGGCTATTTCTAAAAATTGATGATTAACTTTCTTTGATTGGGGAGAGAAATATGAAGGGACCATAGATGGAGGGATTTCGGTGCTGGTGTGTACACTCAGCTAGGAAATGCTGAAGTCACTATACAGTATCATTTGAAGGATGATTGCAATTGAACATATGTTATGTATCATACTACAGCAGGCTTCGCCATGGTAAGTCACAGAGAGAAATACCCAGTACTTCATTATTATAAATTTAGAGTGTATATTATTTAAGCTTATTATTTAAAGTACAGAAGAAGAGAGAAAACTGATGGTGGTGTTGTTTGGTGGTGGGGAATTGGGGGAGGGGGGGGGCTGGCGGGGTTCCTGGGCAGTGATGAGTGGAGTGGAGTGAGCGGATGTGTGGTGTTTGGTCATAAGTGTTTTGTGAGTATTGTAAGAACTCAGGATTGTGCTTGCCCGATGAATGTATAAATTGTAATTATTTTATACTGGATTTCTGGGTGGGGGAATGGGGGTTTCAGGTTACTGGGACTTTTTGTTTGTGTATGTGTGTGTATATTCAACACAAACAAAAACCCACCTTTTCAGCACACATAATTGAACTTTCCACTCAAATACATTTCATACAGAAAAAAAAAGGAGAACTCTTTCTAATATGTTTCACCATTATTTACTACAATATTGTCAAAACATGTCTTATAAATATGATTAATAACAAAAAAATATGTGGTAATTTGCATCCTGAAATGTGCAGCAAAGAGAAAGATCATGTTGATGAAAGAATGAAGAAGAGAGAAAGAAGAAGGAACTGTGGAATGGAAGAGAAATGAAAGAAAGAAATGTTTAAAAAAAAAAAAAAAAGAAAAAGGAAAACTAGCATTAATGGCTTTTGAAAAAGATGGCGATACTTTTTGCATTAAAACAGCTCTTTTTTTTGTTTGTGTTGTGTTTTGTTTTAAAGAAGATGCTCATGGTAATGCAGCTGAATAGTCTGCTGGCTGCTGTTGCAGATGCATCTTTGCCAATTCAGGTCACTGCTTGCAGTTCATGGTGCAAAAACAGCATGGCGTGTCTGAGTTTTCCCTTTTAAAAAAAAAAAAAAAAAAATTTCTCTGACACATAATTGATATTGGCAGACAATTAGTCTTGACACAGGACAACAGTTTCACTTTTTGTAAATCTTTTGACACATAAGAACACAGCAGACTGTTTTTATTATGCTTGACACACACCAACAACATAGAAAGGACTTTAAAAAAAAAGAAATTATTACAGCACAGATAACAACGTGGCGGACAGAATGTTTTTATTGTTATGCATAACATTTTAAAAAGCAGGAAGTGGATATATATCTTTACTTTGTTTTTTTTTCCTTCAGAGTCTCTTGACTATGGGTACAAGGATAGAATCCTATTGTGTATAGCTTATTCAGGACATCAGATACAAGAATTTGAATAATATAGACTTTTAAAGTTACGTTTTTTTTTTTAATTCAGTATTATTATTTTTCTTTCAATGTTTTCACTATTGAAGAAAAGGCTACTTCTCCTTTATTTATATGTATTCTGTATGTTTATGGAGCGTTGTTAAGTATTACTGACAGTTTTAAAATCCCCAGCAAACATGAATTCAAGTATAAGGGTTATCAGTAAAATAGAAGATGTCATTATCATGCCAAATAGAAAGTCATTATCATGCCAAATGACAAGATGGTTATTATCATGCCAAAGGCCTACCCTCAGGTTCAAGGGCTCAGAACTTACTTTTTTGTGTGTGAAAGTAAATATTGCTTCTTGGGGGGGGGGGGGGGGGGGGGGGGGGGAGTCTAACTTGTTTCTTTTAGGCGTCATACACTATTACCATATAAAAACCCAAGCACTCTAGGGCTTGGGTAAATGTAGTAAAAAGATGCCCTCTGACTATCTGATTCCCATAATTGCAGCATTTTCATCTTCTCTACTTCTTGGTAAAGATGCTGCAATTTTCATATTCTTGCTGTTAAAAGAGCTGGCTCTGACCCGAGTTTTAAATACTATTTGCTTGCTGCTGTTATTTTCACAGTACCATTTAGGCTGTGTCTATTTGGTTTAGTGGTTGACATGCTGTGTCTTGTATGAGTATGTTCACTATCAAAGGTTGTTGGGATTATGAAGATGAGCTGGGTGTTTGGGCTTTTTGTTGTTTGTTGTTTTTAACTGTGCATGTACAGAGACTTGAAAAAGTTAATATTGCTTGTTTTAGGCAGTAATATGGCTAAGTTTAGGAATTTGTAGCAGATTTGTGGTGATGTATGCCTTTAGTTTAATTTTATCACACACACACGCACGCATGCACGCACACACACCACGACCACACACACACACACACACACACACACACACACACACACACAACACATAGAGACTTACTTGTAAACACATGCAAATGTGTGCGGCACATACATATTCTACACACACACACCACACGAAGACACAGGCACACACGACACAGAAACACACACCACACAGCACACACACACACAAAAGCACACACACACACCACACACAACACACACACAACACACACACACACACACACAACACACACACATACGTACATACACACACGCTCACCGACATACACATCATTTGTTTATTTTCATTCGCTAAACTTTAGGTAATGCTGATTTCAAATTATTGGCTTTTGGTTTGATGATTTGTATTCTACGGAGGGACTATTCTGAGCGCGCAGTCCCAGGTCATGAAATGGAAATAATTCATAGTCTTATATAACTTACGTTTAAGAGACGCATGACTGATTTAAGTATGTTTAAACAAATCAAGGAAGATTAAAACAGAAGATTTACGTGTACTGAAAGTCCTGAGAAACGTACTCAAAATTTACAAAGGCTTAGGCTGGGGGGGAAACAAACCCAGATCGCTGAAAGAAGTATCCGTCACCTGTTTAGGGTGACTCAAGTTATCAAAGTTGCCATATTGTAAGTTAAGCATTTCTGCACAAGGATGCTTTTGGACTGTGAAATTGCTGTAAGTATAGGAAACTCAGGCGTTAGTGTTTATAATAAAAAGAGGATTCTCAGTTACCACACGTTGTGCACTCATGCTCACACATTGCATGTATATGCATGCATGTGTGCACACTCAATGAACACACACACACGCATGAGCACACACACACCACACACACACACACACACACACACAACATTTAGGGCCCCAGCCTACTACATCCCCAAACTTTAATTCCAGGCCCAATTCTAAAAAGGTGACTGCTCATTGGTCACTTGTCAGGCGCATGAGAGAAGAAAATGTCAGCTGCCCCCACAGTGTCAACTATAGAAATGAGTTTCAGTCCCTAATGTGTAAGTATGGAAGTACAAGTAGAATGAAACAGAAAGTAATGCCTTGTTTTAGGAGGAAACATATTTGACACTGTGGCCCAGTTACTTGGAGGAAGACATTTATTGAAAATAAATAATAATAATTATTATTATTATTATTATGTATTATAACACGCAAGACCTTAATGAAAATCAACTGTAAGCGCACAGGGTGGGGGGTGGGGTGGGGGGTTGGGGAATCTGCATGCACTCCAGCAGACACACCCACACACACAAATGCACATATGTTAGTTATGGCTCCAAAAAAAAAAAGGAAAAGAAAAGGAGAATCATGTACAAAATAAAGATTAACCCATAAAAATAAAAAAAATACAACACAACACACACACACACACACACACACACACACACATGCTTTGGGGCACTATGGCTCTGATCACAAGCTAATATCAAAAAGAAACATTATGTACAAATATAGTTGTATGCACCCAACACACACACACACAAACACACACAACAACACACACACACACACACACACCACCGCCACAAACACACCACACCACACACACAGCACCCACACACACAAACGACACACACACACACAGGCAGCACACACACCAGCACACACACACACACCACACACACACACACACCACAAACACACACACGACACACACCACACTCCCCAACATGCATGTCCGATGTGGCCAACCAAAACTATTAAAGAGGTTGAGAGGGAGGGGGGGGGGGGGGGGGGGGGGGGGGTAGAGGGTGAGGGTGTACGAAGTGAGTGGTACACAAGTAAATGCATCTCGGGTTTCCACATCGAGGTGGGGGTACAGGCTGCAGTGGGTATTAGGGGAGGTGAGTCATAGTGGTCATGGAGAGGAGACTATTAGGAAGAAAAAAAAAAGCGGGTAGAGTGTGTAGGATGAGCATGGAAGAACATGAAACAAAAATGAATGCCTCAGTCTATCTGCAAATTCATTCTCTTAGAGACTTCGTTCATGGCAAGGTAAAAAATGGTAATGCCGCACGCGTATCCACCAAAATTATATTTCTTGATACTCCGTCATGCAAAGGTAAAAATGAATGCCTCAGCTTATCACAAATTCAT
The DNA here is from genome assembly GCA_016801955.1 of Conus betulinus. Classification (NCBI taxonomy): domain Eukaryota; kingdom Metazoa; phylum Mollusca; class Gastropoda; order Neogastropoda; family Conidae; genus Conus; species Conus betulinus. The sequence goes on from JADBJO010023132.1 coordinate 12,703, forward strand.
TTTCTTGATACTTCGTTCATGCAGAGGGCAAAAAAATGAGATATCAGCCAATCTGCAACTGCAACTTTGGCAACTGCCAATAAAAAATGGAATGAGGCTGCAAGCCTATATACAACTGTATTCTCTTTGATACTTCATGCATGCAAGGTTACTCATTCTTTAGTCTGCAAGTGTCGGGTATGGAGGGAGGATCGGTTACTTGGTGGCCAGGCACAGGAAGAGTCTGCATTGTGTCTGAGTAGAATAATGTCTGGTGGATTGGTGGGGGTGTGCCACTAGTCCATATTACAGAAAGATATAATAACAAGAGGAGGGGAAGGAAGGGTAGGAGAGGGGGTACATAAGAGAGAGAGAAGAAGCCGAAGGATGAAAGAGAGAGAAGACGCGGAAGGAGAGATGGAATGTGAAGAGGAGGGAAAAGAAGAGAAGAAAACTCCAAAACAAAACAAGGCAACAAAAAAAAGAAAAAAGACAAAAGAAGCAAGAAAAAGAAAGAAGGAAAAGAAATCCAAAACAAACAAGAAAAAAAAACCTTGAACTGGATGGGTTTGTAGACCCGGGCCAGTGGTTCACATAGCGCTCTTCACTGGCAAAGCCCCAGTTGTCTTCATTACCTGCACACAGTGCAGAGGTCCTATGCTGAAAAAGGTAACAACAGTTTAGTGGTTTGTCATGGGGAGGGCAGCTGACTGTGAAAGTGTCAACTGTTTGTTGCTGCTGGTAACACCCATGTATTCGTGTGTGTTTCAGCCTCCACTGTTTTTACAAATCCCCATGGTTTGTGGAATTAATTGTCATATCCACAACTATATCCCAACAAATATGTTACCGAAACAAACAAGCAAAACAACAACGGACAAAATAATAGCATGTACTTTGGGTGAGTACTTTGGGGGGGGGTGATTTGTAAAATTATCAGAATTTCTGACCAAGCAGTTAATTGGTACTTGTGCTGAAGTGAACTGAAAAATACTTTTAGCCCTGTGAAAAAATATATATTTGAGGTTGGTGTGTGTGTGTGTGTGTGTGTGTGTGTGTGTGTGTGGTTGGTAACGTTATATACAAAGGACATAGCAGATACGATGGATCAATAGCTTCATGGCAGCTTTCCAGGGTTTAAAAAACAACCGTGATCGGAACATCTGGTCTGCTTTACATTCTCTTGTTTGATACAATTTCAGTTTTGTTTCACTCTCATGTAAAAGTATCATAAGAGAGGTGTCTCAGTGAATGTAGTGTCTCCATACACTTTGTGTGTCACCAAACTTCACTTTGGGTATATTTTACAGTCTATCTGAATTGCTGAACTCGGGACTACCATTCCTAGCACACAACAGTGCTAAAACTTTATTAATTGAAGTGCTTAATTCAAAAACCTTTTTTTGTTTCACCCAAACTTTTTTCAACTAGTTTTAGATATTTGTTTTTGCATATTTCATGCAGTATTGAAAAAAGTTCCTCACTCATGTTGTAGTAGTAAAAAAGCTGTGTCATAGAATTCCTCAATGTACGCTCAGTGATAATTTTGTGTCATTCTCTGTACTGATGTATTAAAATCAAGAATATTGAAGAAATGAGATATGTCATCTTTTTGTTTTTTATAGTTCTGTAGATATCTCCTTCTTTCACATAATTTCAGTTGATATGGGACATTATTAGAAGAAGAAGAAAAAACATTAATGTGAAGATGAGTTTTTTTTTTCCCCCCCACTGTTTCTCATTATAGTGTCTGTCTTTTATCATAGCCTTTGTGTAATATACATCACCATGCACTATGACAGTACGAGTGGTGTGAAGGATAGGTAGTCCTCGTGTAGGTGTATAAGGGAGAATCCATGTTTTATTGAAGTGATGAGTTCACAGTCCAATACAAAAACAACTTATAAGCAAAACCTGACATAAACAAAAGCGATTTTTTTTTTTTTCATGATGACAAGCCTCTTGTTGGTCAGATGATTTGTTTTTTTTTATTATCATTGACAGTTGATATGTTGGGTAAAACAGTGGGCTTGCAATGAATGCCCACCACAAAAACTTGAATATAAACAGCACAATGTTTTTTGCACATCTAGCTTTATTACAACTTTGTCATTACAATAAATATGTCAGCTGATAAGCGTCCAATTTATACTAAACTCACTGTGTACTGTTTGAAAAATCTTCCCATTGACTTCCTGTTATTTCAGTCCATTCTATAAGCTAGGTACTGTACAAGGTACCACAAAAGGACTTGGATAAATAAATATGGATTATTAGTATCGTTGTGCCCTAACAAACTGGAATAGTTTTTAGCGTCGTCCTCATAGTGAAAGCTTTTTAGGGCCATGTCTTTCATTCACGGTAGTCTTTCCCTAACAAACCAATTCTACCTCATACCATATGGTTCTTTTCAAACAGTCCATGATGATTTTCATAGTCCACAATGATTTACAGTGCTCATGCCCTTCAAGAGAGAGGAGACAGAGAGAGATGGGAGAGAAACGATTATGTGCATTTTAATGTAGGCAAGTTGTGTGGATAAATGTGACATAAGTGGAAGAAAAGTAATTTAAGTGGTCAAGTTAATGAAGTAAAAGGGGGGTGAGAAACTGGGTAAGGATGAGGTAAGAGAGTTGTGTTTGTGTGGTAAGTAACAGTTTATATTGTAATGAATACTGTTGAGTTGGTGTTTTTCCCTCATGCATTGAGTTGAGAACCAGGAAAAACAAACTCCAAAAGAAAGGAAGAAGAGAAGGGGATATAGCAGGATCATGATCATGAAGGTCACTGTTTGGGATCCTTCGTTTCGTTTTCACCTGTCAGACATGTTAATCTTCTGAGTGATCGATCTCGCTTGTTGAATCAGCAACTAGGAGTGCTCTTTTGTTTTGTGTTCACAGACTTCCTGTGGTCTGTTGCTTCTCAGCTCTGCAACCATTTGCATCAGACACTGTGGTTGTCTATTGCACCGGGACACTGGTTTAAAAACCAGATGGGTGGTAATGGTCTGTCTGCCTAGCAAAGGACGCAGCTTTTCTCAGTCTGTGCTGTTCTGGATGAAAAGAGGCAATAGGATCAGGATCAAGGAAATGGGTCCGTATTTGAAACAAAAACAACAAGGAAAGCAACAGCAGCATCATCCCCACCAGGATAAGGGAAGGTGGAAAGACTTTCTACAGCCACATATGGATGATAAGTTACAAAGAGCAGAAAAGAAAAAAATGTACATGACAATAAGGAAAGGTTTTTTTTTTTTTTTTTTTTTTTTTTTTGTTTTTAAAAGAAAAAGGTGTGGGTGGATGGGGGTACTGTCTATGAGAGTGAAAGAACAGGTGAAGTTTCTGAAGTTCTACGGGTATTGAAACTGTTCAGACTGACAGACAGAAACCGCAACCAGCACCATGTTTGGATTTGCTGAACGGAGCCTGGCTGACTGATTACCAAGTCTTAGTAAAAGCAGTAGTTTTTTTTTTTTTCTTTGACATTTCCCCAGGTGGATAATGGCATCGTGATGCTTCAAACCGCAGCCTTCCACAAACGAAAGAAACCATCGGTAATACTGAAGTTGGTTGTCACTGGAAGAAGAAGGATCCCCACAGGGAAGGAAAAGAGAAAGATGAAAGATTTTCTCAAACAAAGATGGGTGAATGGGTTACAGAGAAACAGAGAAACAATGGAAGACAGTAAAGAAATGGTGTATAGAGAAAAGGTTTTTGTGATAGAGACAAAAAAAATGGGGGAAAAGAAAGAACAAAAGAAAAGGCAGAGTGCAAGAGAATGAAAGAAATGGGGTGAGGGGGGGGGGGGAGGGGTGGGATGGGGGGGACTTGGGGAGGGATTTCTTGCTGAGAAATATAAGAGTGATAGGTAACACATTTATGCTGAAAGAACCCCCACTATCCTCACCAGAGAGTATGGGAAAAAGCTAGAGCTTTTTCCTGCTAGTTGAATTAGCTTTGTGAAATGATATTATTAAGTTATGAAAGCAGAAAACAAAAAACAGTACATGAACAGTAAAAAAACAAAAAAAAGATTTTCTTTAAAAAGAAGAAAAAGTAAGCGTGTAAGAATTGGGGAAACGCTGTTGTACAGAAGTCTAGCTTAGACAAAGACATAATATAATGTTTCCAAAAGAAAATAGGCCAATTAAAGGGAGAGAGTTATTATCAAAAGTTCCAAAAAAAACAAAGAAACTTCGAAGGGAGGGAATCGTTGAGACAAGATGAATCTAATGCAATAAAGTATGTTCCAGTAGGGAAAAAAAAAATAGAAAAGTTCTTGAAGTTAAAGAGAGGGAAAATTTTTCATTTGGAGGTAAATCTGGTATGGGCAACGCGACAAATGCTCCCCTTCCCCCCTCTCCCCCAAAACAACAACAACAAAACACACAAAAAAAGAAACTTGAAGGAATTTTAATCAAAGTTCCATTTAAAAAAAAAAAAAAGTGTTTGAGAGTCTTTTGGTGGGAGGAAAAAAAAAAAAAAAAAAAAAATGTCCAAGAGACAAAAAGTATTAATTGAAGGAAGAAAGTCTTTTGTTGGAAGTTAAGTCTAGTGTGAACACTGACAGAAATGTTGCAAATAAAGAAAAAAATTTTTTTTTATTATTATTATTATTATTTTTTTTTTTAGCTCATTCAGCCTTAATACCGAGTGCTGTTTGGGTGCCACTTCATTGTCTCAGTCTTTTGTCTGAACAGCATGTGCTCATGAACATGCATTAGCCTGCTCAGAAAACAAAGTTATTTGCAGTGAGCTGATCTCATAGGCAGGCTAATTTTTGCTGAGTTATTTGAATGTTTAATGTGTTTGTTATGCCTATATTGAAAGGTGCATAAAGAATGAAATAATCTTAGGACTTTTCAAAGCATCAAAAGTTCAAAAAGTTCATCATACTACTTGAAAATTCTGAGTGTTTGATAAACTTATTCTTTTGCAAGTTCTGTATGGATTTTTTTTTTTAGCCTTTTTGTAAAAAGTGTTTTTGAAATATTACCTTTAAAGTAGTACCACTTCTGTACATGCACATTAGCTCAAATTAGTTAAGCAGAAGAGGCTGCCTAGGCTGTAAACTCAGAAAGATCGACAGAGTTAATGGAGAAAAGTCTTGTTTGAGATAAATTTAAGCAAAGATGGGAAAGATTAAGAAAAGTGAGTTTTCAAAGAGAGGCCATTTTTGTTGTAGAGTAAGGGTAGTTTAGACAGAGACAGAAATGTTACAGAAATGACTTTAGCGGGAGGTGGTATTTTATTTGGAGATAAAAAGATCTAGAATAGATTTAGACAGAAATGTTCCTGAAAAAGGTCTCAAAAGGGAGAGAGTTTTATTGAGAAGTAAACCTGAAACAGAGACTTAAAGGTTTCACAACCCAGAAAAAAAAAAAATCCCTAAAACAGACAAGAGTTTTTTTTTTATTTGGAGTTAAAGCTTGTGTAGATGAAGACAAATATGTTTTAAAATAAAAATGTCTTTGAAGGGAGGAACTTTTTTTTTTGTTGAGAGGTGATGATCTAGAACAAAGACAAAAATGTTCTTTAAAAAACAACAAAAAAGCATTTGGAGGGTTTCGTTACAAGGAGTGAGTCTTGTGCAGACCAACCAACCCCCCAAAAAAGTTCCTGGAAATACGTTTTTCAGATGGAAAGATCTGAGAGTGTTATTGAGAGATTATATTGACAACGTCATACAATATGATCATGATGCAATACAACAGAATATTATGCAATACAGTTTAGTATGTTGCGTATCTAAATAGTGCAATACAGGACAGTACAGGAAGAAAACAACTATAGTGCATCACAGTGCAATGCAATACAGTTAAATGCATCACAATGCGATGCAGTACAGTGAAGGGCATCACAGTGCAATGCAATAGAGTGAAGTGCATCACAGTGCAATGCAATACAGTGAAGTGCATCATAATGCGATGCAATAGAATGAAGTGCATTACAATGCAATCCCAATACAGTGAAGTGCATCACAATGCAATGCAACATAGTGAAGTGCATCACAATGCAATGCAACACAGTGAAGCGCATACCAATGTGATAACAGATTGGTCTAGCAAAGGAAACGATCTGTTCAGAGAAAGTCATGGGAAAGGGGTGGTTTCAGGTGTAGTGACTTTGATCCCATAATTGTAACCTGCTTGTTTACATTGTGTTGTGTTTCGAGGTTTTTCCAGCTGGGATTTAACAAGTCCAAAGAGTGCTCTATTTTGGTGCAGTCATGCTCTGTACCTCCCTTCTTGAGATTAAAATGAAGCACAGCACCTAGAGAATTACTTGGGTTGTATGTATTTTACATTATTTCTCTGTTGTAAACGCTCAGAGTCAACTTCTGGGTGGGTGGGTGGGGGGGGGTCCAGTTCAGTTCTTAATCAGAGCATTCTGCTGAGCCCCTTAAACAACAATGATTACCCAGTAGCCGAGTCAGCAAGAGTGAGTATCCCCCCTTTTTCAAAGTTCAGTTTTGAAAGTTCAGGTACAGGAGTCGTTGCCCCTCGCAGTCAAATTGTAATGGATCATTTCTGGAATATGATGGCCCAAGCTTTTGGGAGAGTTTTAATCACAGTTCATCAGCTGGAGTGCAGATGTGCTGTAGAGGCGCAGAAAACAAACTTCTGAAAAAACAAAAAGTGATGGGATGGGAGAGGGGATGTAAGGTAATGTTGCTTATAGCCCAGCCGACCGCAAGGGCCATATCGGGGCTGTCACCATGTTAAGGAAAGGGGATGTAGAAGCAGACTAATACAGAGAATGGTGATTCAATTAGGTCGATGAGTTTACACTGGATAACTTGGTTTCATTTTGGTTACTGCACTGGAGTGAACACTTTAGTTTTAAAAAAAATTGAAAAAAAGACAAGTTTAAAAAAAATGAATGTAAAGGTAGTGGGCATCAGCCACTGACTAAATTCTATTTGAAAAAAAAGGGGGTAGGGGAGGGGAACTGGGGGGAAGGCTTTGAAACTTGACTTTTACCTTCAGAAGAGTTGGAGCATGGGCATGTGCTTCGAAGAAGGATGGTGCAGTGGCCCTTCTAGTCAAAATGCTGAGGGTCATTGTGGAAAGTGATACACCTCTGAGGCAGAGCGCTTTCAGAAAGTGAAACCCTGCCCAATCAATCCAGAGAGAGTCCAAGTGAAGGTTCCAGTACCAGAGACTTCAACATGAACACACCATTGGCTGTGGGGAGGCAAATAAAACTGAGATCATCGCAAGAGCAGCGCAGGAAGGGCCACAGACTCTTGTCACATTTTTCTGTGATGATCAGTGATGATAAGGGCAATGAAGATGATGCCAGGGAGTTTTATAATGGTGAAAGACCACAAGCACCATATTATTCTCTAATCTCTCTCTCATAAAATATCCCTAGCATCAGACAGGCCTGAGAGATACAGACACATGCAGTGTTGGTTAGGAAATATGAGCAATACTCTGAAAAGATGTGTTTCTTCAGTGGTTGGAACTGGATAGGGTTGTTCCAGTCTTTCCATTTGAAGCCATAGTACACTGGGTAGGAGCCAGCTGTTACTAACTATGCCACAAAACAGGTGCATCTGATGGGAGGGGGTTGCATAGAGAGGATGAAAATGGGGAATGCAATGTGTTTGTGTGTATGTGTGTATTTTTCAGGCCCATTCATCAGCCGTTTTTCTAGAAAGTATTTAAGCTAAGCTCATCCCCTCGCCCCCCCCCCCCCCTCATTATTACAGGTTGTAATAATGTGAGTTTTTAAGTCACATCTAGTAGCTAGGGATATTGGCATATCAGTTTCTGAAACTGGCTCTTGCTGTCCATTATTTTGAACATTAGACAGCGTGAAACTAGGCAGATTAGCTGAAGCAGCATCATCGTGGTGTAATTTGATCCACCTTAATGATTTCCATGTCACATTCAATGTTACGAATTGGTTTACATACAGTACATTTTGTCTGCATGGGTTCTTTGTAACAGGAATGGCCAGTTAATTAGATGTGATGTAAACCTTGAAAAAAACGCTGTGTGGTTGGTTAGGATATCATGTAGCAGAACTGTGGTGGGGTTTTTTTTTTGTTTTTTTTTTTGTGTGCTTGATATGAGATGCTTAAAGGCCGGGTGCAAGGAAGCAGTCCCTCTAGCTCACTGAAGGTATGCAGATACATATACCAGATGGAAGGCAAAATATTGTTGAAGTAAGTTTCAAGAATTTCTTTTCTTAGTCTGTTTACTAACTAGCAGCTTGGCTATTATACAGGCTGAAAAAATTGCTGAGTGTGTGTGTGTGTGTGTGTGTGTGTGTGTGTGTAAGATGTTGAAGGAAAGCAAAACTGCCATTCGTACAGTACAAAAATGCATGCAAGGTTACCTGCTGAGCATGACACCCCAGGCAGATAGATGTGTTGAACATTGGAAGAAAATGTGAAACTTGACATTACTGAGCTTTTTTTTTTTTATCGTATTCGAGTTCTGCATCTCATTTCAACATTTGTGTTCCATTTGAGCATATGTGTTTGTATCTGGTTGCACACAAGCATGGTCATTTACCATTGAATGTCATTCATGTTGCTAGCATCGAACTTTGCTTTGAAGGCTGCTGGTCTAGGTGCTGGTTGTAGGTTTTTTTCCTTCTTTTTTTTTAAAATTTATTTTTTTTTTTTTTGTCAGTGTTGTGCATTTCCTTTGCATTGTTTTGTTTTGTTTAATGTTATTTCATTCATTATTAATTCTTGTTTCATTAATCTTTGATTTATGTGTGTTGTTTAATTTTTGTTTAGTATTGTTTTGACTTGCATCTGCAACATTTTTGCACACACATATACTCACAGATACACATTCGCAATCTCTCTCTCTCTCTCTCTCTCTCTCTCTCTCTCTCTCACACACACACACACACACACATGCACGCATGCACACACACACACACACACACACACACACACACCACACACACACACACAAATGCACATGCGCACGCACACATGCATGCACGTACGCACATGTATACTCGCTCCGAGCTGCACATACACACACTCTCTGTTTCAGTGCATCCGTGTGCATGTTTGAACACGCGTATGCATGCGCACACACACACACACACACACACACGCACACACACACACACACACACCCACACACACACGCACACCACACACACACACACACACACCACACACACACACACACATTCAGGTTAAAAGCGTTGATACCTACAGGGTGAGCAACAGACTAGTGACAAAAACTAAAATTAATCCATTGGCAGTTGCCTCCCCTAGACGGTGCTTGGTGGATGTCCAGGCACCCAACTGTGTCTTTTCATTTGAAATACCTCCCCCACTCTACCCTTTTCCCCATTAAAAAAAAAATCATATTTATGTATTTATTTACTTATTTTGCATTTGAATGTTTTTCATTATTTTTTTTATTCTGACCCTTTCCAGAAGTCCTCATCACAGGCTATTTTTTCTTGTCTGCCATGAGGATGTCGATAGGCTAAGTTACATCATTTTAGGACTTTAATATACATCATTAGATTGTGTTTAGCATTGATGTTTTTTGCAGGATAGAGCTTTTTTTTTCTTCTGTATGATAACATCCTTGAAAGAGCCTGTGTGGCTGGTCTGTATTCTTTGAACCAGAGCAAGATTCTTTGTGGAACAGTGTTTTGGAACAAATGTTGTGTGCGTGCGTGCGTACTTGTGTGTGTGTGTGTGTGTGTGTGTGTGTGTGTGCGTGTGTGTGTGTGTGTGTGGTGTGTGTGTGTGTGTGTGTATCTATGACATATCTAAGCCCATCTTTCTTGGGCTTTTTAGTGCAACTGCTTCAAGTTTTCTGTCTAA
>JADBJO010023133.1:2500-7500 GCA_016801955.1 Conus betulinus
CCACTTTCTGACCTGCTGTTTTTGCTTCCATTCCTTCAGCACTTTCCCCCTTCCCTTTCTTCCTACTTTTTTCCCTTCTTCGAACTCTGTATCTCGTCCGTCTATCTTTCTTTGATAACAGTTCCAGAGGCTTTTTGCTGTATAAAACGCATAAGTAAACTTTGCTGTATAAACACATACATGAATTTTGTTGTATAACACAGAAGTAAATTGCAGTAAATGATCGTAACATTTTTGGCAGACAGTAAGCTGAGTCTGAAAACATTGCCTGCTGTACAATCGGAGATCCATAACCAGAAATTATGACGTCAGTGATACTGTAGATGAGCGCGCAGCCGGAAGTCTGATGCGCAAACGCGGCGCCCTGTTAGAACGTAATAGAAGAGACCGGTTCAGGTTTTCTGTCCTTGTAGGCATAACACCTGCGGTACAGGCCTTGTTGTGGGGCCTGTCGTCATAGACCTATACTCCTTTGTGGACAGCAGGTCACCAGACACAGTGGTCAGCGGCAAAGATCTTTCGTCCAATCTGAGAAATACAACAGTCTGCTCTGGATGTTTTTAGGCGGTCTGAAGTTTTTCAGTGGCCTACTGGGGTTTCTATTTTGTGCTCTGTTTATTTTTTTTATTTTTTTTTATTTCCGCCCAAAATGGCAGCTGCGAGAAGAAGACCAGCTGTGGATGTAGCGTGTCATCCTCACGGATCACATGTCCACCCTAGGAGCTGAGCTTTCATGAGAAATGGCTCGGTACCATGCAGACTTTGCTCCAAGAGGCACTTCGGTATTGAAGACCCTGTCATGCCACGTCCCTGTCCACCCAGGGAATACCCATAATCTTGTGCAGGTGGCGGATGTGGAACTGGTCGAGAGTTTCAAACGTTTCCTGTACAGTGTCCATGTTTCACAGGTATAGGGCAGGGACGTGATGACTACCGGTTCTGACTGCCAGCCTGGTGCACAGCGTCGTGCACATTCACCCCACACTCGCTTCCAGAAAGAAGCATCCATCCTTTCAAATTTGTATGATACTTCCATGTCCATGCTGCTGGTCGAGATCAAGGTATTTCCCAAGTAAATGAAAATCTCAATAGTTGTTCAGCTTTGTACTCAACATCTCTTCGCTAGAGTCTGAAGGTGCAGGTTGAGGCATCACATCTGTTTTCTAAAGGCTGAAAGAATTGTCTGCTGCCGAGTGGAAAATGCTGAGTTCCTACTCGAACGACTCGTTTGATGCCGCAAGAGCGCAATGGTCAAAGAACTAGAAGTCTCTCACCAGGGCCTCGAAGACTGGGGTTCTTGCTTTGAGACGCCTCAGATCAAAGAAGTGACATCATGTCAGTAGGAGGCAGTGGTCCCTTCAACATTCGAGGGGAGAGCAGCAGACAGCATGGTAGAGAACGTGAGACAGAAGAGTGTGAGTGCCCATGACACATTTTTGTTTTACACGCAAATATGCGCTAGTTGCAGCCGTTTTAGCCAAGTGTTTATGCAAAACAGGTCTCTTTTGGTCGGAAATTGCACAATATATTAACAGATTTTTGCACAGGCTTTTGGTGTTTTTAAAAGAAAAGTAATCTGGTCATTTTGTAACAGAATATATTTTTATGTATGTATTGATGCATAAGAGTGTTATAAACATATCAAAGTTAAGAGAAACTGTGTGTTTAAACTTACAGATTACGAAAGTAAATATGAAATGAGGCAGGGGAAGTAAACAGCAGATAACAAACAAGCAGGGTAACTCTTGCTCCCATGATGAAATATATACACATCTATAAATCCGAAGGAATGCTGCTTACGACACCGAATCGTCTAGCAGATATGACAGCACAGAGCACACAGAACAAACAAGGAAACATTCGATGGTCAATTTAAGCAAAAGCAGCATAATCGTACTTTGGGGGGAACCGGTTACAAAACATGAAGAGAACATTTTCATAAATAATACTGCCGTGATGCCTGTTGTAAACTCCTATAGATACGTAGCCACAGTGGCATAAACTTCACAGAAAAAAATAGTGTTCCGCTGAACGAAAGAGACAAGCAAAATACAAGACAAAACACAACGCGTTTGGACCTGTTGGTCTTCTTCGTGGATTTTGCGCCCAATTTGAAGAGATAAGTGACTGTCCGCTCTTCGTTGTCATTGTCTTAAATCTTAATACTTTATAATGTGTTTGTCTCTTTCGTTCGGCGGAACAGTAATTTTTTTTGTAAAAGCTTTTGTTTTAATTTCAGTCACCTCAATTTGAAACATGCTGGCTTGAACAAAATCTATTTTGATGCATGCAATGATTTATCTGGAAACAAAGCTGTGTTCTACATTATGTAAAGACTGTACATTTGAGTAAAAAATATTTCCTTAAGATATTTGACGCCTGAGATGTAGCGCCAAACTTTGGGGTCTGGATGAAGCAGTCCAACACTGTGAAAAGGTAAACCTATTGGCTTTATGGAAAGTTTTTAAGAGTTGAATTGCGATCACTCATTTATATGGCCGATGAAGCCTGCAATAGGTATTTTGCTTATAAAAGTCTATAATGCCCTGTATTTGAAACTGACAGAAATGAATAAGTACATATTACTAGAGAATGTTGACGTGATATTACTCAATCGGATTTCAATTATTCGTTTGAAATCATACCCGTTTTTATATGGATTATGTATGCATGGCGTCAGAATGTTCAACATGCTACAAGAAAGTATTTTCATTCATGTTGTGTCGAATTGTTAATGATCCACTCGCCTCGTTTGCAGTGAAAATAGTGAGAGTATTGACGTGTTTTTTTTTTTCGGAAGTTGTCTTTGATTAATAATTCCTCGAAAACGTCTGTGCTATGTGGACATTCCCAGTCGTCGACAAATTGTATCATTAGATTAATGAATAGAGAAGTGCAGAGAAGTGCTGTCCTCAAGTTCCCAACAAACCTGCTCCAAACTGCTTTTGTTCGGCAGCTGAGGACAGTACTTCTCTGGTCCCATCTACACCTTCGGGTGTACCCTTTTCGTTTAGGATGAATGCATGCATAGATGAACGAACGAACAAACAGGCGACTACATGCATGCATGAATACCCAGATGAGAGCACTTCAAAAGAGATGGTTACCATATATATATATATATATATATATACATTGGAAATAGGTGTGAGATTCGTTCGGAAAAAAGACAAACAAACAAACAAACAAAAGACGAGATCTTTTAGTCAATAGAACCTGAATTAGTTCAAGCTCTGAATACTAAAGGCTGGTTTTGTCGGGACTGTGTCGAATTGTGAATATGATTTATTGTTAAGTTCACAGAATGACCCGTGTTAAGATCAGCCAGTCAGATGACAATTCTGTGCGTATCATGCGTCTAATCTGAGTGCATGTAGAGAGTGTACGCCCGGAAATTGTGTCAGTGTCAGTAAGTCAGTGTCAGTGTTAGTATCTCTCTCTCTCTCTCTCTCTCTCTCTCTCTCTCTGATCCATCCATATACTACTCCCTCGACATCCACATCTATCTATCTCTCCCGCCATCTAACCTGCTCTTTCTGTGTGTTCACTCTGCCCCGTCGGTGTCTCTCCTTGACTCTTTATGTCTGTTTCACCTTCAATCAAACTGCTGTCGCTCAGAGACTCTTCTGTAGGAGAGAGAGAGAGAAGAGAAGATTTGCTGACGAGAGGAGAGAGAGAGAGAGAGAGAGAGAGAGAGAGAGAGAGAGAGAGAGAGAGAGAGAGAGAGAGTCTCAGAGAGAGAGAGAGAGAGGTCTCAGTGCCTGACATTCGCCTCGTGGTGGTCACAAAGATTAAAAACAACCGAACACAAATATGACTGAACCAGGTCAACAACAATAGAAGAAAATGTATAAGGTTATATCAATCCCACAGAAACGGCTGATGTTTCTCTGTTTTCTCTCACCTCCCCCCCCCCCCCTCCCCCCCCCCCCCCCCCCCCCCCCTCTTTCTTTTCCCCGTCTGTGGTCAATACCAACTATAGAGATAAATTAACACTGCGGCGGTTTTATCAATTCCGACTGATTTTCCACACTCTGGAGGTCAGGACATCAGGCACTTGAAGATTTAATCTTCGGGATAACACAAACATCGGGAACTGCTGAGAGAGAGGAGAGAGAGAGAGAGAGAGAGAGAGAGAGAGAGAGAAGAGAGAGAGAGAGAGAGAGAGAGAGAGAGAGAGAGAGAGAGAGAGAGAGATGTGTGTGTCCATAGTTTGGTGTTCAGTTACATGTGGGTTTCCGTTGTCATATGATGTGTATTGTTTGGTGTGCAGTTACATGTGGGTCTCCGTGTCATATAATGTGTATTGTTTGGTGTGCAGTTACATGTGGGTTTCAGAGTCATATGATGTGTATTGTTTGATGTGCAGTTACATGTGGGTTTCAGAGTCATATGATGTGTATTGTTTGATGTGCAGTTAATGTGGGTTTCAGTGTCACATAGTGTGTATTCTTTGGTGTACAGTTACATGTGGGTTTCAGTGTCATATGATGTGTATTGTTTGGTGGTGCAGTTTACATATGGGTTTTCAGAGTCATATGATGTCCATTGTTTGGTGTGCAGGTACATGTGGGTTTCCGTGTCATATGATGTGTATTGTGTTTGGTGTGCAGTTTACATGTGGGTTTCAGAGTCATAGGATGTGTACTGTTTTTGGTGTGCAGTTACATGTGGGGTTTCAGTGTCATATGATGTGTACTGTTTGGTGTGCAGTTACATGTGGGTTTCAGAGTGTCATATGATGTGTATTGTTTGGTGTGCAGGTACATGTGGGTTTCAGTGTCACATATGTGTATTGTTTGGTGTGCAGATATATGTGGGTTTCAGTGTCACATAGTGTGTATTGTTTTGGTGTGCAGCTACATGTGGGGTTTTCAGTGTCACATAGTGTGTATTGTTTGGTGTGCAGTTACATGTGGGTTTTCAGTGTCACATAGTGTGTATTGTTTGGTGTGCAGTTACATGTGGGTTTCAGAGTCATATGATGTGTATTGTTTGGT
>JADBJO010023133.1:17500-20000 GCA_016801955.1 Conus betulinus
TTAAAGATTTTTATATCTGAATTTTCACTGTATGTCGTGATAGCAAAGTCAGCGATAGTTTCATTTAAATAGCCATCACGTCAATGCTTTTCAAGTAAATCGGACAAAATGTCATGACTTTGTCATTCAGTAATTTGGTCAAAAGCTGTGTGGAATTTGAGGAATTCTGATCGTACATAAAGAAATCAACAAACTACACAAAGACGTCCTTTAATGTCGTACAGAAACGAAACTAGTTGGACTTTTCCCCTGATCTTGCCATGTGCGCTTATGAAGTTGATAAGAAACTACTAGTGATGATACATATCAAAAAGCTTGCAACTGAGACGGTCATTCTGATTTTCGTATTCACTGCACCGTTTATCGGATCTAATCTCCAAACCATTATCGAAGTTGTTTTAATAGTATACATACATTATATGACATTTCCCAACACCCCCTTCTTTCCCCGCCCGCACTCTCATTACAGATTTTTGTGCTACAGCAAATAATTTTTGTATGAAATACTATATCATCATCATGCATGCTACTCTGCTCTTCTTCTTCAAGTGGTCACTGAGAGAGAGAGAGAGAGAGAGAGAGAGAGAGAGAGAGAGAGAGAGAGAGAGAGAGAGAGAGAGAGAGAGAGAGAGAGAGAGAGAGAGACTCAGGTTAATTTACAACACAGAACGAAAAACAGATGGTTGTACCAAGCGCGCGCGCGCGCGCGCGCGCGCACACACACACACACACACACACACACACACACACACACACACACACACACACACACACACACGCGCGCGCGCGCGCGTTCACACACATACACGCACATAGACATACATACAGGTACGCATGCACGCACACACTCATACGCACACACTCCCCCCCCCCCCCCCCACACACACACACACACACGCGCGCGCGCGCACGCAAACATACAATTCCGTACGAAAGCACATATCCATTCCCGTCTCCCGTCCCCACTCACCCCCACGAACATGCACACACGCACTCACGCGCATGCATACACCCAGACACACACCTGATTTCCCACACCCGTATTCACTTACACTTAGTATTCAGTAACCCAGCCCCTCAACAACCCCGTCACTCACACGCACGCACACACATTTTAGACCTAGTATTTTGTCACTTCAAGAAAGGAAAAAACCAGACGGTCAGACAGTCAGACTGACAGCTATCAAGGTAAGGTCATGTTGCTTATAGCCCAGCCGACCGCAAAGGACCATATTAGAGCTGACACCCGTCGAAGTCAACTCATAAGTTATTCAAGAAATAAACTCTTTCACACAGCCCTTTAAAATACACCTCCTAAACACAAACAGGAAATTTTGTTTAAAAATCTTTCTTCCGTAAAATCTTACATCGGATGAAAAATGTTGATCTTTTTTCAGAAATTCAAAGATCACACCAGTGGGACATTGCTGAACAAGGTTTTCATGGAGTCCGCTATAAAGTGTTTGTGTTTCATATCATGCAAGTCCCAACGCTTTAAAAGAACATGTTTCACTGCGAGCGGAACATGACATGGAACGCACCACGGAACTTCTTCACCTTTTAAAAGATAAGAATGGGCGTAAAAGGACGGGCCTGTGTGCAAACGGCACACAAGACTCTGTCTTCTTTACGGCCGCTTCCGGGAACGTGGTAAATACTCTTTCAGAAACCAAAAATAGGTAGAAACAAACACAGAAAAAGAAAATGTCATCATACCGCAAACTGTCTCATCACTCTCGTCATTGCACTCCACTTGCCCGTCACACAGCCAGCGGCGGTCGATACAGCGTGAACCATCCAAACATCGGTACTGTGAAGAGAGACAGGACGACGCTGCCACACACAGACCACCACACGCCACAGTTGGCATTTTGCAGCAAAACACTATGTCATGTATGTATGTAACCGTTTTTTGGGCCAACCATGAATTTGAGCCAGCATTTAATGTTGAACTGATAATTGACCCCAAGAAACAACTCCTCCCCATCAATTTTTTCTCTTGTTTGGGGGGATTTTCACCAATTGAAATCACAAGCAATTTTCAAACACGTAACCTTCCCCTTAGTTGACGTCACATTTCAGGTCTTCGCACTCAACCCGTGGCCCTATCTTTGCGCCGGCTGGGGGGCGGCCCATACAGTCCCATTCCTCTAATTTTTTATCTGCCCGTTTTTGAAACCACCTGGCTTGTACCTTGATGGCCATATGAAAAAAAAAAAAAATGAGGAGAATCAACTTTTAGACATGATAAAAATTCTCAAACAAACCAATTACGCCAGTCTATAAATACTCGACACCTTAAGCAAGGCTTTGGCGCATGCATTTTTGGTGTGCAGCCACAAGTAACAACAATTAAAGTGGTTTAAATAAGAATGTTTAACTCAACGGTTAGAGATAGGTGATCTCCCCTAGTATTGAGGGAAACTTGTCACACATTGGCTCTAGCTTCAAGGGAATATGGTATTTTGCTCTGTGTGTGTGTGTGTGTGTGTGTGTGTGT
>JADBJO010023134.1:0-26956 GCA_016801955.1 Conus betulinus
ACAGGTAAGTCAGCTAGGAATAACACTAACTTGGAGCTTTCAACAGACCTCCATCCGTCTTCTTCAGTGGTAGTGTTGCCACTGGGTGAACTGGAGTTCAGTGCACACGACCACGGATCGAACCCTGGTCATGTGACTGAACAATGATGGTGTTGTACACCAATGTCTGCCCCGGTCCCTATTGAGTGTTCGGTTGTTGGCGGCGATATGTATAGCTTCCTTCACCCCACGCTGAAACCATCTATTTTCACGGTCGAGAACGCTGATGTTTTCATAATCGAACTGTTGTTGCTGGGCGTATAGGTGGGCGCCTACTGGTGATGATTCCCTTTTGTGTTCTGTAAAGCGTTTTTGAAGGTTTTCTCTCAGTTCCTCCGACATAGTTCTCTTTCACAGTCCTGACAGTCTATTTTGATAGATCATCCAGACTTGTCCAGTTTGTCAGTTTTGTCCTTGGGGGCGACAAGCTGGCTGCGGATGGTGTTGATAGGTTTAGGATGTACGGAGACGCCAGTTAGCACTTATGCCATTTTGTCCATTTTTACACTTATTATTCCAATGGATACATAACTTTCTCTCTTTTTTTTTCCATATGTACAATGGCGCCTTTCCAATGTCAGCCACTTCAGTTCCTTCATACATACCAAAGTCAAGTCTAGCTGTTTATAGTTCCAGCACGAAGTGGTTCACAGTAATTTATCAGCGTCAGGATGGCATTATGTCAACTACTGGAGAACACACTGTAGGATTACTGTGCCATGTGGTTGATGATCGATGGTTCCAGCTCTGGCCTATCATATGTATGACACCATCAACGACGCTACGCTCTGACAACTATATGAGTCATTCGCAGCAACTCGGTCTGTTTTGTTTTCAGTCTGCGCTACCCTCTGAATGCTTGGCTTCTACTGGTGCACCCCCAAGGCACAGTTCTGTCTCCTGTTTTGATTACGTTATATACTAATGACTGTGGAGGCACAGAGAAAACTCCACTCATCAAATATTCTCATGAATCTGCTATTTTAGATAAGTCAAAATCTGATGATTCAGTTTACTTTGACGAAACGAAAAAGTTTTGTAGCTGGTGTAAACACAACTTTCTCGATCTTAATGTGCAAAAAAAAAAAAAAGATTTTTGAAAGAACCCAGAACATGGTGCCAGACCTTATAACTGATGGTGAAGCTGTTGAACGAGTGAATGAGTAAAATATCTGAGAATGATTGATGATGAAAAATTAGTTTTTGATAACAATGTTACTAAAATCCATAGACATTGCCAGTCAAGAATATTCTGTTTGCAAAGGCTACGAAAATATGGTGTTAACCCTGTGATCTTACAAACTCATTACAAATGTTGTGAAGAGTCATTGCTCACTGTTTCTTTCATGTGCTGGTATGGAAGTTTGGGTGTGAAGAGCAAGCGAATATTGAATGATGTGGTAAATGTGTGTTGTAAAGTGATTGAAAGGAAACAAGTTGGTATGCAAGAATCATATGACAGACGAGTGGAGAGGAAAGCAAGAAAGATTGCCAGTCATGATAGCCATGTTTTAGAAATATATTACGACATTTGACCATCTGGACGTCGGTTTAGTCAATGTAGGGCACACACACACACACACACACACACACACACACACACACACACACACACACACCTTTAATGCTTTTAATATTAGTTCGATCGATATTCTAAATTCGTGATGTTTTTTGCCCTATTTTTCATGTTAAGTGGTGTGAGGGAATATGTGTATGTGGGGGAGATAAATAGAGAGAGAGGGGTGGGGGTGGGGTAGTGTGTGTGTGTGTGTGTGTGTGTGTGTGTGTGGTGTGGTGTTTAAGCATATGAGTGTGCTTGTGTGTGTGTGTGTGTGCATGTGTATGCTTTTTTTTTAAATGATTATGTGTGTGTGTGTGTGTGTGTGTGTGTGTGTGTGTGTGTGTGTGTGTGTGTGTGTGCCACTTGATTGTGACAAATTTTAGCATTATGTGTGCTGTCTTGTGATATTGTTTATTATGCACCTATTTTAATTTCTCCTTTTCTGAGATGATAAACGTTTCCTTGGCAAACATGAAGATATTCCCAGTGACAGCTCTGCAGGTGTATCAACGCTTCTTAGCACATAGGGACTGTGGTCATGGAGAACAAGCAGCAGTTCAATCAAGTATGGATGACCAGTCCTGTAGCACACTTAATACGATACGAAAAATTGGTAAGGACATTGTGGGAACTGATAGGACCGACTTTATGAGATAGAGTAAATGAGCACATCTAGTGAGCAATACCAAAACAGTCTACCTGCTGGCGATGAGGAAGTACATGAATCTCCACACAGGGATGATCAAAAGAGACCAGGATATCCAGAAGCTGGGGACACACACACACACACACACACACACACACCACACACATACACACACACACACACACACACACACACACATACACACACACACACACACACACACACACACCACACACACACACACACACACACACACACACACACACACACACACACACACACGTTCCACATTTCACTGTTTTCACTTGCACGAGGTTAGAACTGAGAGCTCCCACTGTAGGTGATGTTGCTGGCTCTGATAGATAACAGCAGACGAAATTGGAACCCAGGTCATCCCTGCTTTTGTTCAAAACAGGCTTTTGAAACGAACCATTGGTTTCCATGTGAAAACGCTTCAGACCTGTTATACAGCAATGACAGAAGGAAGAGATATTGATACTGATACAGTGTTAAAGCAAGAACTTTTTTCAGTGCCTCCTTCCTGGCAACAGTTGCCATAGATTGTGCACACCTTGAACAAAAACAAAATGGGTATAGTCATCCAGCTTGCATATGAAACTGTTTAACAATGTGTTAGCTGGTCTCAGCAATGAGGACCAAACAGGTTTCCATAAACAATAAGTGTGTAGTGGTTACATCAGACTCATTATAACTGCTTGCTTAAATGAGCAGAAGTGAGTGGGGGTTCAGTAGACACTGAGCTAGAAAGCGTTCGATTCAATTAGCTGGGATTCAATGTATACATGAGAGTATTTGGTTTTCAATAGGATTTAAGCAAGTGGGTAGAAACATTCTAAAAAAAAAATAACACGAACAAACAAAGAAACAAACAAATAAACAAACAAACAAAATAAAAAAAAACTCTATCATACGTCCTTGTTCATAGTATACATGTTTTGAAATAGTTGGAAGATGCACATAAGGTGGCACACTATTGTCATATTCACTTATCTTGTATGTTAACATTATGCAGACTTCTAAAGACGACCTAAAAATGTTCAAACCAGTCAAGCGTTGCTATGATATTCATTTGCTTCATTCAACAGAAATTTTATATTTTCCCGGCATTGTTTTTGATCATTTGTAAACCAAGTTAATCCACGATGAAAAAAACTGATGATGCGCATGTTCTTTTCGTTGTAGAAGATTTTTATATTCTCCTCTTACATCATCATCACTGTTGGCTGTATTTTTCGTTTCCTGAAAGACTTGGTATTCATTTCTGTTGTCCTCTTGCCTTACTCGATTTACATTCTTTATCACGCCAGTCACTGTCTTTACTTAAATTCCCAATATTAATTCGTTTCTTCGTGCAGGCTCAATACAATTGACAGTTTTTATTTAAAAATAGCATTCAGAGGTTCATTCTAGTCATGATCGATCAGATCAAAATGCATGATCAAGTGAGCGTCACGCTTCAAATGAATGCATTGATTCTCAATAAGAATGTGTTACTTCACTATTCCACACTTTTTTTTAAATTTTTGTTTAGATGTCCAACTCTTCACATTCAATTAAAATTCAAGTGGTTGTTGATTGGATTCTTGCATTTCCTGTTTTTCCCCTTTGAAACTTCTATCCTGCAAGATGAAGAAACAAAGAAGAGCAATTCCGTTGATAGCTATAAATAAGCATGAGCACTACTTCCAGCCTGGGACACAGACGTGCAATGTCCATCAAGGTCTCTTTCAAATACACTATTCTGGATATACAAACCAAGATAAGTTCACATGTTTAAGAAAACTTCATCTGTAGTGATTCAGTTTTAGGTCAGCTGAATTTCTATTGGATTATTTAGCGCGACTTTCGATATTAGTACCAAATTAATTTTCATCTAAAATATCAGGGGGGAAATTTGCCGTTCAGCTGTTCAAATCACAGCAAATGGATCACACAAACACAGTATCATATCAAGCATGCAGTCATTAATCTCCTCTTGAAGTAAAACCAACGTCGTTTGCAATATCTAAGCAGGCATAAGAAGGCCAGCCTTCAGGAGACACCATACGAAAACACGTACACACACACACACACACACACACACACACACACACACACACTCACTGCAATGCAGAAGAAGCTCTTTCCAAAATGTTCATAATAATCTCATTCACTGTGGCTTACTGTGAAGCGACAACAAGACACTGACCAAGTGTGACGGAGTTGTAAAGGACCTTTTCGCTGACAAGCTCAGCCTGTCACGTGATGTTGAATTTGACAGGGTTCACTGGTTAAGATCTAAACCTGATTCCCCCATGACTGCCAAAAAGCGTTTTTTTAATTTTGTTTGTTTGTTTGTTTGTTTTACCCTCAATAAACAGAAGATTGAAGTGTTGAAGGCAAAGGACAAGCTCCAGGGAGTCGTTTTTTCATTGGTGAAGACTTATATAGTCATGTCAGAGAAATCAGGAAAAGGTTGACTCTACACCTAAAAAAAAAGCACGTAGTGAACGTAAACGAGCAACAATGGTATTTCATCACCACCGGAGAGACCATAAGAAGTATTTTGTCAATTCTAGTGACACGCTTGTGGAGATGAGTTAGGACATTGACTGGCCCAAAGACACTGTGATCTCTTTGCAGAGGAAACAAACCAGAAGAGTGCACCAGTTTCGCTGTCACAGTGTAACGAGTATGACACACATCTTGCATGTGCTAATAATCAGAAAATGGTAGACCAGGTTTGCTGCACTAGCGATTCAGCCACTCTCCGAACTAAACATATGTATGTAAACACTAAGCATGTGCAGGTTCAATCTGTCAGTTGGCATGTAGGACGCGATTTCATGACAGCATGTGCAACGCTTTCCCCATGTATGCTGACAGTGATACCCAAATTGCTTTGTTGAAAATAAGATTCTGAATCCTTTTCTTTTCTTCACTGGAATGTAAATGGTTTACTGTGTAGTTTACACATAAAGAATTTGTCTCTTCTGTTTGTTCTGATTCTATATTGATGAAAAAAAAAAGGCAGACATGGCTCGAAGGGAAAACACAATGCTATCAGCATGGGGCTGATGAGAGAAAGAGGTCGTGTGAAGACCAGAAGAGGAGGGAATGGAAGTGTGTGTGTGGGGGGGGGGGGGGGGCGATGTCACGGCACTTGGCCTTATTACTAAGAAGACGAAACCAAACTTCTACAATTGCGAACGTCTCAATGTCCTTATCGTGAGTAAGGTATCCAAGATCTGTGTGCTTTTCCTTTCAAGTGCCATGGCCCTGGGCATTTGAAATGCCTTAACAAAAAGACGCTGCACCCCAAACGTTCTTCGCACAACCATTGTCAATAACACTAAGGTTATGAGAACGTGAACACATAAGCCTGTCATTCATTGGGTGGGTGCTATCAGAAATGGATGGAGGTGGGTGAGGAGCGGAGGTGAGTCCAAGGGAAAAATGTAACGTTATTGGCATGAGTTTTGCTTGTGCGACCACGGCACAAGCAAGGATGGGGCTGATGGCAACAAATGTGGGGGGGTTTAAGGTGAGTGATTCTCTCTCTCTCTCTCTCTCTCTCTCTCTCTCTCTCTCTCTCTCTCTCTCTCTCTCTCATGATACTTAACTTAAACATTTTATTTGAGAGTTGTCAATTTGGAGATTCAAAAACTCGTTCAGGATCTAAGTTCACCTGTATATGTGAAATCGATGCAGTCAGCTGATTTCTGTTGTACCTGTTGTACTCATGCCATTTTCACCTGATAGGATGCTGCTAAATGCTGGAGTGGTAAGAGGGTCGAAGACATCATCATGGTTGAGTAAACACGAGTGCACGTGTGCAAAGGTGGGAAAGGAAAATGGCAGGTATTCAAAAGGGAAAATAAGAGCAGGCGAACACAATAAAAAGGAAAGAACAGCATCATGAAGAAAGGAGGATTGTAAATGTCTTGTATTGACCATATTACACAGTGTTGGTTCCATAGCGGCTTGATTAAAAAATAAAAAAAATATAAAAAAAAAAACAGGCTTTGGACAGTCAAGAGTGTCAAGTCCTTGACGAACGTTTCCTTGGAATGTGTGTATTCTAAGGTATGTGGTAATCATTCAGCTATTTTGTCCACATGTGAAAAGGCACTAGCAAACATAATCTTTAAAGATGAATGACTGCCTTTTTCCCTCTAGGTATACAACACTGAGGTATGATATTTGTAAATTCTGTTCTGAACTTCCTATTCATTAGACAATACAATTAAACGTTAACAGAGCTTTTTGCTGTAGAACAAACATTTTACTGATGGCTGTCAAGTCCATGTATTTTTCACACTGAACTGGGTCATCATCGTCAACAGCTGGTACGATTCTTCTTATTGTATAGAGTGCTGACACGAGAATAAAGCAAACACTGACAGTTATAAGCGTCAAAGTCAATGAAGACACTTGCTGTAGTCTGCAAACTTCAGTGCCTTATTGCATAGGAAGACGGCTGCCATTTTCGACAGATCTGACAAGTTTCCATACAATAATGCCATTACTAACCATGAAAACAACAGAGGGCAGAAGAGAAAATCAAACAAAATCCATTGGAGCCCAACATACTGACCAAAACCAATCGCACATTTGTGATAGAAATACAGTTGATGACACAAGTTGATGACAATCATATATACCAGCAATAATTCGCGATGTTCTCTTCGTCCACACAACATTGATTTGATGAGACCACAACCCAGAGGATGCTCTTTGCATGGAGAGGGTCACAAGCATCCATGCCAACAAGGATGATGTCATGTACCATATCACTTGCTCCACTTTACATGGCCAGGCACCCAGGGTTTTAATTCTTTGCACATCAAATTCTCTATCAGAGAACATCAACATTAACATATCACAGCACATCAAAACTTGGAAGACCACACTAACACTGGATGCAAAAAAGAGGATACATGATCCAAATTATCATAATATTTTCCAAAGATACCAAACACAAGCACAGCAGGGTTACCAGGTTTATATATTATGTTGTATGCACGTCGGTATGATCGGAACAGATTACACCACGAACTAGAGTAATCACAATTGTAATCATAATCATAATCAGCACACCCCCATGTTTGCATTGGCTATCGCTTATGTATACCGATTGGTAAGGAGACAGGGCTATCTGAGGTAGTTTAACTCACTTCAGGCCTTTGTATCATGTTTCCTTGCTATTTATTACACATACCTTTCAATTGAAAAACCTGATTAACATGTCCAGCAAGTAACTATCAAAGTAAATATTGAGGCTTGTTCAATTGATGAGAGTACATTTTAGAAGGACAGGTGCAGTTGCATAAATACCCTGTAATGAACTGAAGTAACTGTATCCTGCTTTTTTTTTATTTCAGGATGTTTCCGAGACAGTGAGCATCTGCCCCTGACTCCTGAATATGGAATGGTAGTTAGTTGAAAAAAATGATGAAGGAGAGTAGTTACACTTCAGGGGTAGAGTTTGAAAGTGCGACTTCTTCGTCTTGATGAAAGGTAGTGTCGCATGTAAAAGAAGACAAGACAGACAGTAGCACTTGATGACGTGACTGTCTGCCCCATCCACTCACAATGAGACTTCGGATTCTCAGCAAGCCATCGACTTATCAGAAGCAGTCAAAGGATTCACAGAGCACAATTAAACAAACGAACAAAACAAAAACCAACTCTGAAAAACTGCAGCATAACAAACTGCCCTGCATTTGAAAAGGCTGGAATATATTCATCTGAATCCAGCAACGAGGGATGCATAAAGAAATCCTCACAGGAGCACCAAAGACAGTATTAGCACTGTATGAAAGCGCGACAATATCTCCATGACGCAAAAAATCAGGCTACCAGAGAGAGAGAGAGAGAGAGAGAGAGAGAGAGAGAGAGAGACAGACAGACAGACAGACAGACAGACAGACAGACAGAGACAGGCACAGAGAGAGACAGACAGACAGACAGACAGACAGACAGGCAGGCAGGCAGACAGACCGACAGATGGACAGATGGACAGACAGATAGACAGAGAGAGACTGGTTTTGTGATTGATTGAATAGATAGATAGATAGATAGATAGATAGATAGATAGATAGATACATAGATACATAGATAGATAGATAGATAGATAGATAGACAGACAGACCCTTTTTCACCCTCACTCATTCCCTGCTTGCTCCATGACCGCCATTGTGCATGTGCATGCATGGGCCCAGTACTCGATAGGCTTACCCCATATTTTTATGGCAGAACTCACACACTAGTAGCCCCTTATTTGCCCAAATCTATAGACAACGACAGAGGCGTTATCCAGTAGAGACTGGTAAATCGCATTCCCTCGTGTAGTCAGCAAGAGACTGACAAAATATCAGCAGAGACTGAACACTGAAAGTCAGCAGGGAATGACGCAATGGCCGAAGAGAGCCTTGAGTGGCAAGAGGCTATGGCAGTCGAGTTCGCTGATCTACAGTCACTGGCTGGTTGGATAGACTTGAAGCCATGCTGCAGAGATGGCTGGCTGCCACAGCCATTCATGTGAAGAAGAGCCCAACAGTGCAAGAAAGCGAGCTTAGTCACCAAACAGTTCAGTTTCAGATGATGGAGAAAAGTATGACTTCGAAGATTGGCACAAGGGGAACATGTTCACACAGGAAGCATTGTCAGAGAGGGCCAGAATAGCTCAGTTGGTAGAGCGCCGGACTCGTGATCCTGGGGCTGTGGGTACGAATTTCGGTACAGGGGGATTTTTCCCTCAGAGTTAACATTGGTTCTGACTCCATTCCCCATAGAGTCCTTCGAATGAGACTATAAACCTAGGTTCCGTGTGTGAACGCACGCACAACAACACCTTGCACACACATAAAACCCCATCTCCAAATTTCGGAAGAGAAGGCTGGTTTGGCCGTTGGTATGGATGACACGTTACATACAGCATTTACCTCTCTGGAGATGGAGTATGGCTGCCTTAATGGCGGGACAAGAAACGGTCATACACACAAAACGCCACTGCATGTCTATACAGGCAGTGTCCGCAGAAGTATCAGCATGCGTACACAGAAAGAAAGAAAGGGGAGGTAGCAGACTACACACTCTCAGCAGCCGGTTCTGACAAAGGTTTGCTAAGGGAAATAGATAAAGGTTTTGATGATGGTAAGGAGACAGCACCACCAGTCTCCTCCACATTAGCACAACTCATAAACAAACGCTTCCAGTCTGGACTGTCAAAGGACAAACTGAAAGACAGGATTGGTAAGTGTCAATCGCCAGAAAACTGTTAAGCACTGATAGTGCCATGAATCAACACTGGAATTGGAAAAGTCTTCCAGCAGGGGCCAGAAGAGCTGACATCAAAAGCTCACATGTGCAGAAAGCACTGACAAATGCAGCAATGGCCTTGAAAGACAGCACACAAACAATATTTGGGGCACAATGCAACGCTGACCCACAGACATTCAAGAAAATGAAAACAGCCATTGAAAAGAACATGGACAGCCTTATTCTCTTGGGTCATGCATCTTATCAGCTATCATTCAGATGCAAACAAGCCATTCGCTCACATTCGTACCCCACTATCACTGGCATTTGCAATGATTCTGCGCCGGTCACAAAATGGATGTTTGGTGACAACTTGGCTGCTTCACTCAAAGAAATTAAAGAAAATGGACACGTTGGACAATACTCTTGCTGTTGGGGGGGAAAACAAAATATGCATCATCTACAAAGCAGCATCACAGAAGCAGCAACCCTTTTTCAGGACAGGTAAACGCTGGGCAGTGGTATCAGTACTAGGCGGCCGGGCCAGTCATGCCAGTTTTAGGCACAAAGGCGCAGCCATGAGAGCTCGCTCTCACGACATGGCCAACAAGAGGAAATTGGCAAGCTTAGCTCCACCCACTCAGCCGGCCAGCAATGTGGTAAGCGCTTATCAGTTTCCCACAGCTAAAGGCAAAAATAGAGGCAGAGATGCATACGTTTGAAGAGGGCAGGCTCCAATATTTTCTTTCCATACGGGAATCGCAACAGTCCAGAAACTCTTCCAGCTGATAAGAGGAGCCACACTGTAATTTGAAGAGAACATTCTGTAATCCCCTCACAGGCAGAAACAAAATATCATAGACAGTGAGGTGAATAAACTCAGAGCAAAAGGAGTTATATCCTGTGTACACCTGTATACGATCAACACGTGCCACCTGTGTTTACAAGGCCTTAACGGATGGGTCAAACCGCATGATTCTGAATTTGAAAAACAAACAAACAAACAAAAAAACCACGAATCAAGATATTACTTATCACCATTTCAAAATGGATACTTTGCATATTGCAGTGAAGTTAGTGACACCTTTTTGTTTCATGGCTACTATCGACTTGAAGGATGCCTATTACTCCATTCCCATTACACACGCACATAGGAAATATCTCAGATTCAGACGGAGAAGCCAACTCTGGAAATATAACTACATGCGAAATGGTCTGGCTCTTGCCCTAGGAAGACCAAAACATTGAAACCTGTCTAAGCCAAACTGAGACAAGAAAATCATGTCTCCACCCACTTTCTGAATGATTCTCTTCTCCTTGCAGAATCAGAAGTAGAATGCATAGAGAATATCCAAGCTGCAGTGCAGCTTTTTTGTTCACTCAGTTTCATGTACACCCAAAGAAATCAGCTCTTAAACCAACCCAGGTTATTCAGTATCTAAGCGTGATTATTGATTCCAGACCAATTCAGTCACTGACACCCGAAAGGAAAGACAATCTGAAACACTGCTATGACCAGCTACTGAAAGCCAACAAAACCACTTATCAGAGAAACTAGCCAAGGTTATGGAACATTGGTGGCAAGTTTTCCTGCAGTGAAATTTTGGGGCCCTACATCCTCGTCACTTAGAAAGGCAACAAAAAGCTGCATTGAGACAAACAAAGGGGACATTGTATGGGTATACAATACTGACTTCACAATCTAAAGAAGAACTTAAGTGGTGTAAAGTAAGGAAGATACTGCTTACAATGACATTACACACCCCAAATCATGATGCTACTGTCGCATCAGATGTTAGTATGACAGAATGAGGATGTGCATGTGAGACACAGAGCTCTGGAGAATTGTGGCGACCAGCTGAAGCTCGCTTCCACATTAATTAACTTGAACTTAAGGCAGTTTATTTCGCACTGAAGTGCTTCCAGAGCCGGATCTTTGAAAGCATGTGCGCCTGTTGATTGATAATTCCAAAGCAGTAGCCTGTATTAACAACATGGGCACAAGCCACTCAGACAGCTGCAATGAGATGACACCCACTATTGGCAGTGGGCTGTGGACAGAAATGTATAGTTGAGTGCATACCATATCCCAAGGAAAAGAGAATGCTGCTGTGGATGAAGAATCAGGGAAAATCAATGTGGATGCAACATGGAAACTGGACAGTACTGTGTTGTTAAGATGCAGTCATCAAGTTGCAGATATCTCTTGGAATCGATTTGTTTGCTTCCAGAATAAACAAGCGCATCACGGTTATGTCTCTTATAAGAGCAACCCAGAGGCGCATGCAATTGATGCTTTCTCTTTAAATTGGGGAAAACTAGAATGGCATGATTTTCCTCCTTTCGGGGCCTACTGCCCAGAGGTTTACAGAAGATATAGCAGGAGAGCGCGACAGGCCTGCTCATTTTCCCCTTGTGGCCCACACAGGTTGGTGGCCGGCTGTACACACAATGCTGGCCCAAAAGCCAGTCTGTCTACCCTCTACACCTGCCCTGCTCACACTGCCCAGCCACCTGGGTCTCACTCACTGCCTGCTGCCAAAACTACAATTTCTGGCATGCAGTGTATCAGGAGCACGTTTGAACGGGAAAGATTTTCCCCTGATGCTGTAGATCTTCTCATGAGCTCCTAGAGGCCCACCACCAAAACGTCGTACAATACATACATTAGTAGGTGGATAAAATATGTCTCAAAACGGCATGGCAAAGAGATCACTCATACCGCCACAGGTTGCAATTATTTTTAGCTTCCATGTTTTCAGCGGGGGCAAACTATCGTGCTATATATTCTGCAAGAAGTGCATTAATAGTTGTTTGTTTTGCACCATCAATGAAATGAGTATCGGTAGGTAATTTACCAGAAATGTGCAGACTTGTCAAAGGTGTTTTTGAGGACAGGCCTGCACTGCCAAGGTACAGACACACCTGGGATGTTAGCCCAGTGTTGGATTACATGTGCTTACTTCCAGATGCAGATACTTTGGATTTGAAAAAACAGCTGACATTGAAAACAGTAACTCTGATGGTACTTCTTACTTGTGAAAGAGGTCATGCTCTTCTTCTACTGAAAACTACAGAAGTGCATGTCAGTGAGAGGAAGTGTATTTTACAGTTTTCTAGTAGACACAAAAAACACTAAGCCAGGCAGTCACACAGAACCAGCAGAAATTCTACTTTGATTGCAAAACACCCAATTATGCTTAGTGACGCACATACGACTATCCAAAGACAACTAAAGCGCTCAGGAAAGGCCATATCTCTGTATTGCCCATCCCTAGACCACACGCTCCCATTTCCAGAAAAACACGTTTTCTCGGTGGGTCAAAACAAGTTCTGGCTGTGGCAAGAGTGGACACAGAGACATATGGCGCACAGACAACGCATGCTGCGAGTAGATCAGCTGCTGCAAGTGTGAAAGGAGTGAGCTTTCCCGCCATCCTCAAAGTGGCTGGATGGTCAGCAAAAAATACATTTACCAAGTTTTTATACGAAGGTGGTGCTGACTAAACCTAATTTTGGACAGGCAGTATTGGACATGTTTGTTAAGAAGTCGTCACTTCGGGTACAGTTTATACTTGGCAAATTTCAGACTTACTTGGGAATGTATTTTACAAATATTCTGCACTTAATTACATGCAGATGCAACCAGAGGGCACTACAGCTAAAATTTGTTGGCACTAATGTAAATGAAGTAAGATGTTCCAAGTTTGTGTCAACACGTCATGTTTGGTGATACTCACCTGTACCAAATCAGATTAAATTGACGTACATGGATTGCTGACTGCAATTTGTTTTTACAATGGTGTGACATGCTGCGTAGTCACTAGTTGCCCTAAAATCTCACGTGACTCCACATTACTGAAGAGAGGCGATAAATAATTTAAAAAAATAAACTAGACTTGCGTAGAAAGGTTCAGTTTAATTTATTATTGAGAGCCTATCATAAGGAGGGAAGAGCCGCGTGCCCTCCCTATGTATGGCTCTGAATGTTCAAAGTCTCCACTATGGTAAGTCTAGTGAACAGTTCGTTCACCTCCCAAAGTATCTAGTGACTACTCGCAGCTCTAAACTCTGACTATTCTTGGCTCGCGCGCGCGCGTAATTCCTCCCTCCTGACGAGGTAATGACTCTTTACTTGTGTCATTATGATTTCTCAGAAGACGACGAAAATTTGGGGAGGCAAACTTGTTCATTTTAGTGCCGTTGGTGAGTTTACGTCCTTTTTTTTATTTATTATTTTTTTGTTTTGTTTCTCATGCTATATTTCTAACTCTTCAATGGCAAAAAAGGTACTTTTATTTTCCTTTTTTTTTCTTTTTTTTTTTTTTGTACAAGAAGCCCAATGTGTCAAGATGTCTCGGACACTCACTCACTCACACACACACACACACACACACACACACACATACACACGCGCGCGCGCGCGCGCGCACACACACACACACACACACACACACACACACGCGCGCGCGCGCGCGCGCGCGCGCGCTCGCACGCACGCGCACACACTATGTATCTATTTGTCTATTTCTTTATTTATATTGATTGCACATTACTACCGGTATATTCGTGAAATACTTGGAGTACATTGCCATGCCTTTGTTTTCTTTTCTTCAAAAAAATTTTACTCAGACACCCAACTGTGATGGTTGGCAAATTGCTTTTGAGTGCCAGTCAATATATAGTGCAAGGAGCAAAGCCTATGCACTGCTTGTTACAGCCAACACACGTAGTCTGCCTTTAATATATTAATGAACATTCATCACAACTTTCTCCGGGTACCTACCCGCCCCAATGCAATCCATTACTTAAATTCATACAGTCACGACTTTGGTTTGCGCGTGCTCAGTTGTCGTTAAAAAAAGTAAGGAGTGCTTGTCTGATTTATTATTACAATGCTTCACCTCTCTTATATCAGTGTCTTGCTCTTTGCCTAGAAATATTATAACTGCTTATTTGCAGATATTGTGTTACGCATGTACCTCACAATGCTGTAATGTTACGTTTCACATGCCACACATAATGCCCAACGTAACGCATGAGAGATCTCCTACACTTTCCTGATCACAGCCTATATTCCAGCATGTTTGTACAATAGATCCAGACAGCATCACTGTATCTGCTTTATATACCGTATAGCAGCCTATTGTTTAGCATACTTAAATTGTATATATTAGGTTGAATTACATACCTGTTTCATGAACTTAACTCATGCCACTATTTTCTCTAGCTGTCTTTAAACGTAGTCTTACATTATCCAAAACATCACTACAGTCGGCTGTTTAACACCAATGATTCATTATCCCAATAGCCACATACACCTTAACCTTGTGTGTGATCCTCTTCGTGGTTAATTCTGCCTGTCTGTGTGATTCTTATTGACCCAATCTGGAATTGTTCTTGCTGTCTGTGGGATCTGCACTGATTAATGTCAGCCCAGCGTGGACCACCGCTGGCTGTGTGATCATGTCAGCATATTAGCCCAATGTGGAGAAATTATGCCTGTCTTTGCGATCCAGTTCAGCCCAGTGTAGACTGATTCTGTCTGTCTGTGTGATCCATGTTAGCCCAGTGTGGACTGATTCTGTCTGTCTGTGTGATCCATGTCAGCCCAGTGTGGACTGATTCTGTCTGTCTGTGTGATCCATGTCAGCCCAGTGTGGACTGATTCTGTCTGTCCGTGTGATCCATGTCAGCTCAATATGGATTGATTCAGTCTGTCTATGTGATCCAGTTCAGCCCAGTGACGACTTCTGTACAATAACGACAGCGAGCTGATTACGGGCACATAGAATTGAATGATGATTTAGTTTATATTCGTCCAGTTAACAACAACAATAATAACAACATCAACAACAACAACAACAACAATAAACGATAATAACAACAACAACAACAGCAGCAACAGCAGCAACAACAACAACTACAACTACTACTACTACTACTACTACTACTACTACTACTACTACTACTACTACAAAGAAAACTAAAAGCAGCCACTGCAGCAGCAGCAACAACAAGAACAACAACAACAAGACCAGCAACAAAAACAGCAAAACAACAACAACAGCAACAAACAACAACAGCAACAACAACAACAGGCAACAAAAGTAACAACAGGTTAGAGAGAGAGAGAGACAGACAGACAGACAGACAGATAGTCAGACAGACAGACAGAAATAGAGAGAGAAAGAAACATGGACAAAGATAGAGGGAGACAAATACATCATGCACACACCTTTTTCATTTACTTCCAAGTATTGTTGTGGCACAACAACGCCCCCCTTCCTCATTTAAACTATTAAATACATTGCCCTTCACATGTTGCAGACTTTGGAGAAATACGATCATCAACAGAGTGAAGGTAATCGAATGGCAGTAAACAAATGAAACACTCTGAAAATGCACAGTGGACACTGATCTCTCAGCATTTGTGAAAAACAGGTACTGATATAATTGCTTTCTTACACACACACCTCGAAGAAACCAGCATTCCAGTTTTGTTTTGTTTGTCTCACCTGGGACTGAATGCTATTGTCTTTGGATCTGCTTTAGAAAAGGAAAGCAAGACACAAAGAAAGAATGAATGAAAAAAAAAAAACAAAGAAAGAAAGAAGGAAAGGAAGGAGAGAGAGAGAGAGAGAGTGAGAGAGAGAGAGAGAGAATTTTGTGTTTGTTCATATCATTATTATTTTCTGATTCATATTATTTTAGTCTTCGCACGGTCAACTAATATTCAACGGCAGTCCAAACAGCCTCTGCATGCTAGGGTTCCAAACTTTTTAACTGATGATATGCTGAGCTTTGCAAATGAATGAATTCTGTGTGTGTGCGTAGTGTGTGTGTGTGTGTGTGTGTGTGTGTGTGTGTGTGTGTGTGTGTGTGTGTGTGTGTGTTGTGTGCGTTGTGTGTGTGTGTGTGTGTGTGTGTGTGTGTGTGTGTGTGTGTGTGTGCGCGTACGTGCGTGCGTGCCTGCGTGCGTGCGTGCGTGTGTGTGTGTGTGTGGTGTGTGTGTGTGTGTGTGTGTGTGTAAACGAAAAGTAGATACAGGATGGTAACATAGGGAACTGAACTAACACGATATATATTGGAACTGAAGGGAAAAACAGAAAGATGATGTAACAATGATTTAGGTGATGAAGTAAAAGAAGGAACAATCGTGAGCTGAAAATGGAAAGTGAAACACGTCTACTAATCCTGACCCTGGCTGGAGGGCGAAAAAATGTCTCTGTAGAAATGTCTCTTACTTGCAAGATCCAAGCACTGAGCCGTTTAGTACAATTTTAGTTACACGACGCCAAGGGAGAAAACGCGAGCTGTTTTCACTACGGCGGAAATTGAAAGTACAAACACGGCATGGCATATATAGTGATGATACCATTGATTTCGAGATAAAAAACACGTCTTTATTTTTAACAGGATTAATAATCAAGCAGTACTGGATTTTCAGTGATGATGACCCGTTTGATGAGAGATACACCGACGAAATTAATTCATTTTCAGCTGAGGTCTTGTGGTTTTATGACTTTTATACGTTTCATTCATCTATGGTCTATCTCAGTGGTAAAAAAAGAAACAGTAACATTTTTAGAGATTATGCTTCGATTCTGACCATGTTTGTTCACGATTGAAAACCAGTTATTGTTCCCTCCTGTGGAAACTTCAGTTTCCACAGCAACATGCAGAAATAAAGGCGCATTTGAGTAAACGACGCTGAACACCTGTTGGCTACTAACATAGATGACAGTGGAACCTATGATTTGTATTACTACAGACAGTCAATCAGACAGAGAGAGAGAGAGAGAGAGAGAGGAGAGAGAGAGAGAGAGAGAGAGAGAGAGAGAGAGAGAGAGAGAGACAGAGAGAGACAGAGCAGTTTTGTTCTAAGTTTCCTTCGAGCCAAATTTTGCAGTGAATACAATTGCTCACGGCCTTCCTCCTTACCGCGTCTTTTCTAAAATAAAATGTGGGATGTCGAATCAGTGAAAACAGCTCATAAACAACACTCATAAATCATCAGTTAAAGCCAATATGAATCAAAGTATAAATGATATGGGCTTACAAGAATATTTTATGCAACACACACACACACACACACACACACACACACACACACACACACACACACACACACACACACACACACACACACACACACACACACACACACCGCACACACAAGTTTGAATGCACACACACACACACACACACACACACACACACACACACACACACACACACACACAAGTTTGAACGCACGCACACACACACACACACACGCACGCACGCACGCACGCACGCACGCACGCACGCACACACACACACACACACACACACACACACACACACACACACACACACAGGGTGTTACTTAGTTGCTGAGGTCTATATACATGTTCAATTTTGCATGCATGTATGATCGATGCTATAAAACTGATTGAATAATCCTTGCCATCCTGTTTCCTGATTTCTTGATAGCTGTCGTTCCATATTTTGTGCAACATTGCTCGCATGATATCTGCGGTATGCACCTTTCATTGACTTGCTTTTACTTTAAAAGGCACAAGTTTGATTTTCTTTTTTTTTCTTTAGCTAGGGAGTGTTAATGCTTCACTTTAAACTCAAAATGCACATGGTTAACATCTTTATTCTGAAATGTAAAATGTGTAAAGGTATTTATGAATACAGCACAGATCGGAATTAAGAAGAAAACAAGTATTGGGATGACCTTTTCTTCCGGAGAATATCAGGATTATAAGTGTGCATATAAGGCAGACGTCTACAACCACAGGACAACTTAAGGTGATCAGAAAGTCCCAAAGGTGAGGCTAATTTGCCCAGATGAATTATGTTTGAGGATCCCTTTGGGCGAACAGGATAAAAAAATGTTTACACTCGAACACGCATGTCTTTGACCATATGCTAGCTTAGAACATTTTTTTTTCTTTTGTTGGGGTTGGGAGAGAGAGAGAGAGAGAGAGAGAGAGAGAGAGAGAGAGAGAGAGAGATGGATGGATGGATGGATGGATTATTATTCATTCAATGAGGCCATGGTCCTTTTTCTAAAGGTTAAGTGATCAAAAATCTCAGTCACACCAATGCCCACAATTAAACACGAGAATGGGCAAATTCAACAGAGAAATATGAACAACAGAGCTAAGAGCAACATCTCTCTCTCTCTCTCTCTCTCTCTCTCTCTCTCTCTCTCTCTCTCTCTCTCTCCTAACGATAACAGTACATACAAATCTTAGTCATTAGTTGGTTACAGTGTTGATTTATTGATACCCCACTAATATTCGAATAAATCGCCAACATCTCCTGACACATCTGCGCTCAAAACTTTTTATCTGTGATAGTTCTACGGCCATTAGACCACATATCCGTCTGTGTGATACTTGGTGCAGATGTGAGTCGATCCTCCTCACCTCAACCTTTCAGCAAAGCATGTTGGCTTTACTTCAACATTGTTGATGCATGCGCTCATCAGGCTGTACAGTTATATCAAAGTCTACTACGTGTTATAGGTACCTCGGGATGGATGAATGATTATCAGTAAACTTGTTAAAGAAATAAATAATGGTTGCACAGAGCTTATGCTGGTTCCCTGAGTCACCGCCCACACGCTACCCAAGCCCCATTCAGGTCTAGTTTTATTGGCATAACACTATTGTAACTATTCTGTACACTGAGAATGAGTGTCGGCTGTGTCAAAGTTCACTGCCTGACTGACCCCCCCCCCCCCCCCCCCCCCACACACACACACACACACACTTTTTTCCTGTGCCACTGAAATGCCAGTTTGTGTGTTGTGTCTTGTTTATCTGGTACATCTTGTTTGCAATATCCACGTCCAGTGGTAAAAATAACGGTTCAGTTCCAAACATGCCTACCGTTATATTACCAGTCAAGATACTGTTCGTGTGTAAACAGATAACGCTGATTACTCTACTTCAGCTGGTAACTATGCTACTAAGATACAATTCAAATGCTCACGTGCGTCAGTAACTAGTATTCCTGCAAGGCTGGTGTTGTGTCTGTCGTTTATTGTCGTTTAGTCATGGTCCATCTCCCTTTTCCTCGATCCACGACTGGTCTAATACGACACACTACTACTGGAAGCTGGCACCCACCATACATAAGCCTGCTTCTCCACCCACTGCTACTGCTTCTTATGGCATATTACGCCTCGTTGACTTCACAATACAACGGCCATGGCTATTGCTACTGATCTTCTACAATTACGGCGCAAATGCAGCTGGATCAAGTGTTACAGTCCTGAATATTGTTTGCTTCTGTACATATTGTCCCATTACACAGCTTATATTTGAGAGTCAAGCGCTGGCAACGCTCTAGCTGGTAATGCATTGCTTCCGTGCAAGTCATTCTTTCTTCTTATTTCACAGCAATATATCTCATCCATGCCAGTCGATTGTGAATTTTACGAGACTACCTACTATAATCCCATTACTTAGCATTGCATATGAGAGTTAAGCGCAGGCGAATTCCCTGCTATTAATACGTCAGGTCCATTGTCAATGTACAGATGATTTCCTTTGTGCCAATTACTGCCATTCACTCTCCTCCCCCCCCCCCCCACCCCCACCCCCATTGTCAAGAAAGACCATCAATCATAATATTTGTGAAGTATTTTGGTTTTATACACTGTTTCGTTTATGTTTCGATTATGAAATGTCTTTTTGGTATTTCAGGAACTGCTAATGAATCAACTGACTCTATTTTTTTTTCTTTTTTCACCTGCCATATCATGTTAAATAGCATGGTAACTTATGCGGTAAATGTCTTGTTTCAGAGCGACTGAGCATTTGTCTTTATGATCATGTAATTTCTTGACTCAGTATCACGTGACTTCTTATATTCAATAGACCAACTCACAACTTTATCTTTTTCTAATTTTTTTTTCTTTTTTTTCTTTTTTTTCTCCTGTCCGATTATCTGTTTTAACGAGGGTGCACACTCATACAAAAAGGGTTCTGCACAACACACGCATTTGAATATTGTTGGAGCTGCTTTCAGTCTCTTGAGCGGTTTTTTTTTTTTTTTTCTTTTCTTTTTTTTTATGAGCGTCAAATAACACATCGAATCTCATTCTGTGTACCCAGCTCAAGTGATCATTCTTGTGTATATGTGTATTCATCCTGTCTGTGTCGTATTAAGGATCCCTACGTTTTGTAGACGTAATGACATGTCTGCATGTTTGTGTGTCATCTATTTGCCATTCATCTGATCATGCATGAGTTTGTTTCTGTTACCACACACAATATCCATCTCATTGTCCATGGTCATGGTCATTGTTTTCATGTTTATCATTGTTCCATTTCCATTCGTCACTGCAGGTGTTGTCTAACATATTCACTGTAGTCTTTTGTTAAGCAATTTACTGCGTTGTTCTTACTGGCTGTTAGCCATGTTCCAATTCATCAATGATGCTGCTGTATGTAGAGCACACGTAAACACGTTGTTTCAATAGAAGAAAGTGTTTATTCAAAGATAATTTGTATCACATGCAGTCTATGATTGTTTAAAAGGCCACTTTGAGTTTGATTTTGGTAAACATGTTCCTCATTTAACAACGAAATTTCATTTACAGTCACTACCTTCTCCGTAGCCCCCAATCCTTCCTCCCCTAATTTTCATTATTTTTTTTTTCGGTTTTCTTTGAATACTCTATTTTAACGGCAGACTGATCAAATCCATTTTAGTGTGTTTTGTGTGGTTTTTGGTGTATGGTGACTTTAAAGAGAAATCAAATTCATCAACCCAAGGACGACTTTAGAAAGAACCAAACTCTTTGATTGATATATTAACAAACAAAATGTCAAAGTGTAATAAAAGACATCGCCTCAGATAACCACGCATGGTCTGCGGTGCATTACCTACTCTGTCATGAAGATTTGTATTCTTGTTGTAATGAAGTGGATATCAGTTATCCCAAGGCCATGAACTTCCATCGCTTTAACTTGCTGGCAGTATATGGTTGAGATATGTATGGGTTTGCAAGCCAAAGAGTCCCCTGCCAGTGCCATTAGAAATGCCACTTGAAATATTTCACTATATATCTCCGGTTTTCACGCACTGCCGTTCTGCGGTTTTTGAAGATGCTTACTGGCCTGTGTTCGTTTAGTCATGTTGAAGTGTCATATTATGAATTACTTCTAAACTTGCATGCAATTTTCTTTCATATGTTTATAACGCCTTCCCCTCAGTGCCATTGAGTTGCATCTCTTTTGTGTCCTTTTCATAATCTAAACTGTTATGAGGCTCCCGTGTGATTTCATCCGGTATCAGAAACCACAGCAGTGGCTCACGCATTCCTTGCAATCTGGTACACATCTTACAATTCATGGAAATTATTCATGAATTTTCCTCTGCAATCCTTCTGAAATGAGTTCTTTCTATCTCTCTCTCTCTGTCTCTTGTCTCTCTCTCTCTCTCTCTCTCTCTCTCTCTCTCTCTCTCTCTCTCTCTCTCTCTCTCTCTGATTTGTCTCTTTTCCAGGATCGATTCATAGATTATTTTGTCGTGGCTTTGTCACTTTTCATATATATGATTCGCCTACGATGTATTTGCCGTCCTCTTTCACTACATTATGTTGAGTCTTAAATAAGTGTGTCACACTGGTTTGCCTTTGTCATGAATAATTTAAAAGGAAACAAAATCGCTTCACCATTGATGCAGGCCTCTCTATCGTGTCCCCAGTCCCATGCTTTTTTTTCCCTATGACAGGGCTTACTTATCACCAGTTCTTCATCTTATTTTAATGTAGTATAATGTGTTGTGTATCTATCAGTGTTTTTACGGTTTGCATTGCCTATATATTTTGCAATGTCGAGTGAGCTATATATGGGAATTTGTATGTCTATGCGTTGCATGATTGCAGCTTTGACATTATTTTGTAGCTGATGTTATTATGAATGTACGCTGGCTACACATTACTGAACACAGGTGGTATTCGATTGCAGTTTGTAGTTCCCTCTATCCCTCCATTTTGTTTGTCCCCCACCCAACCCTCCCATGAGATAATGCATTGCACATAATATCAGCTAATGAGGATGCCTACTATGTCACAATATCTGTTCTCTACGTTATATTTCCCAGCTGTGGGTACGTGACCACCGTTACCGACCAAGGCAGTTGGAAAACACGTGTATGCCTTACGTGTTGAGTACCAGCAAACATCATGCCAGAATTTCTGGAAAGTGATCACCCTCCCCACTGTGTGCAGTCTCCCCACAACTTTCATCAATGGAAAGGCTTCACTTCATCATGAAGACGACGTGTGTGGTGACATCATCACGCCGCACGTTCTTCTATACACGACTTACTTCTGTACCACAGTGTTCGATCTAGTATCTGCTTTCAGAATGACTGTAAGGTTGAGATTCTCAAAATTCAAGCATTCCTCTCAAAGCTGCATGTAAGTTGCGATTAATGGCGTGTGAACTGCTATAGAAACTGTAGCTAGTCTGCAACGGAATGTCAACCAAACTGCAACAGAAGTGCTGCACTGTGACACTGTCTCCATGTGCGACACGATTCTTGCTTCTATGTGACAAACGAAACGCAGTAGCATATAACAGCTTATCTTCCCAGAGAAAAATGACTCATGTGCATGTGACAAACTGTAGCCCTGGCTACAACTATGTGAATGCAGTCCCTATTCAACCTCGAAATATTTTTTTTGCATGAGCTAAGGTGTGGGACATTCCCTGTCTCTAAATATCTCTATTGTATGCCATTCCTGTACTGGTCTATGGTGCCACTACTATATGTTAGAAATGGGATACACCCACAAAATATCATCCACATCCATCTCCTTCCTGGAGCTTTCCATCTCTGTCCTCTCAGACTGTTCCAAACTCTCCACCACCATCTTCTACAAGCCCACTGACTCCCATGCATATCTCCTGTACAACTCCAGCCACCCATCCTCCACCAGAAACAGCATACCACACTCTCAGTTCCAAAGGCTTAGACGCATTTGCAATAGAGAGCAGGACTTTGAGAATGAGGCTCAGAGGATGTCCAACTTCTTCATAGCCCGCCAGTACCCAGTGGATATTGTGCAGACATCACTTGAGCGTGCACGCTCTACCAGCCGCACAGAAGCCCTGAGACCTAAAGAACGGGAGAGGATGAGGATCGCGCTGTGGTAGTCATCCCATACCATCCTCACAACCTACCAGTCTGCAGAATCCTGCGTGAAAATGTCAGTCTCCACCAGCAGATCCAGACCTCAAACAAATCTTTTCCAAGCCACCGCTGATTGATTTTCAGAGGGCACAAGAACCTGCATGACATACTTGTGAGGTCCAAGCTTAGACCGCAGGCCACCCAATCACCTCACCAGGGTGCAGCAGACCTTGTGGGGACGAAAAAATGCAAGACATGCCCATTCATAGACACTTCAACTACAGTCGTGGGACCCACTGGCACATTCACGGTGAGGTCCAGTTTTCAACTGCCAGTCTAGGGACTTAGTGTACGTCGTGACCTGCACCCTCTGCTCCAAGCTGTATATTGGGGAGACCTACCGCTCACTGGCCAACCGCTTTTCAGAGCACCTGAGATCGATGAAGCTGGGCCACAACAACCCAGTCAGCCAACATTTGTTGGTCGGTATCACAGCTTCAGTCATGCAAAGATATCAGCAGTGTGGCAGAACCCCAGACACCGTGTGTACAGAAAGCACATGGACAGCAGTGTCATCGGCCACTTGGGCATCACATAGCCAGCTGGGATGAACATAACCACTGATGTATAGCTGAGCCAGGGACCTTCTGTCTTAATCTCTCTGTCCTGTCCCTCTTTTTAGCCCATGTTTTCTTTTTCTTTCAGTAGGCTAAATAGTGGTTATTTCCATTTATCCCCCCCCCCTTGTGTGTGTGTGTGTGTGTGTGTGGGTGAAGGGTATGTGTGTGTGTGGGGGGGGGGGGGTTGTGTGGGGTGTGGGTGGGGGGGGGGGTCGGGGGTGCGCGTGTGCGCGCGTGTGCGCGTGTGTGTGCTTACGTGTGCATGTGCGTGTGTGTGTGAGTGTGTTTGGTGTCTGTGTGAACTGTGTGTGTGTGTGTGTGTGTGTGTGTGTGTGTGCGTGCGTGCTCAGTACACCTGAACAGTGGTCAGTGAGTGTTTTTTTGGTCCACCTTAATGATTAAATGAGATGTTCTCACCCAATTTTCACATGGGCTTTCCTGTCTACACTGTCCTCTTCTCTTCACTTTGACAAACTGGCCTGTGGCTTGAAACTTCAGTGTCTACATTCCAAAGGGTTCGACTACCACCAAAAGGTTTTTATAAACTTGATTATTATTTCATTTCCACCACGAACCCTGCAGTCAACTTTTCTCTCTGCCTTTGTTAGAAATGGAACATCCATTCCCTTTCCATCTTCATTTATTGCCAAAATGAGGACATGCTTTTTAAGGGAAGTGGGAGCAATTATAACAGAGTGATATACATAGAGGCCACACACACACACACACACACACGCGCATGCGCGCGCGCCACACCGGCCAATTACTGGGAGGTAGGTGATTTCAATGGTCGGTCTTCAGGTAAGGAGATTGTCTTGTTTTGAAGTGTGATGCCAAGTATTAGAAAGGTCTGAGGATTCCTTGCGAGAGAGAGAGAGAGAGAGAGAGAGAGAGAGAGAGAGAGAGAGAGAGAGAGAAGAGGAGAGAGA
This sequence comes from Conus betulinus, assembly GCA_016801955.1. Classification (NCBI taxonomy): domain Eukaryota; kingdom Metazoa; phylum Mollusca; class Gastropoda; order Neogastropoda; family Conidae; genus Conus; species Conus betulinus. The sequence goes on from JADBJO010023134.1 coordinate 25,210, forward strand.
ATTTATTTTCCATCATGGTCATCAAGAGATAGCTGGCCCTGGTTTCGCCAGAACATACTCCTTGATCGTACTCATTGTATTTACTAGGGATTCCTGCTGTGCATAACATGTATCAATCATGATTGATTTATGTGTTGCAGGTTGAGAATTGCTTTTTATTCTTGAATGGCATAGTAGATACCAGCCAACACACACACACACACACACACACACACACACACACACACACACATGCACATGCGCGCGAGCGCGTGCACGCACGCACGCACGCTCGCACGCGCACACACGCATGCACACAGACTGAACAAATTATCTTTCATTACCTGTATCCTATGCGAGCAGCATAACATATGCGATCAACGATTTAAACATGGGAAGGAATGAGTATATTTGGTATGAGCTGTACCGACCATACAGACGAGCATATGACATAATTTACAGAATTGTAACCCTGCTTTGCTTGTGTTTGGTATCTTTGGAAATCTTATGATAATTCTGGTCATCCATCGTCTCCCTGCATCAAACGATGGTATATTTTTTTCCAAGTCCTGGCGTGCTCTGACCTATTGACGTTGATAGTAGGACCACTAGAAAGCTGGCTGTACAGAGAATTTGATGTACCAAAAATTAAAACCCTGGGTGCCTGGCCATGTAAGGTGGAGAAATTCATGAGGTACATGATACCGTCTTTATCAGGATCAATGCTTGTCACCCTGTCCATGCAAAGAGCAGCCTCTGTGCTGTGGCCTCATCAAATCAATGTCATGTGGACAAAGAAAACTTCGCGAGCGCTTGCTGCTGTGTTGGTCGTCGTCATCTTTTTCTGATCAATGGTCACATTCTCTTTGGATATGATAGTGACACATATCGTTGTCCTGGCACGTGTTGTCGGGTTGAATCAGAGAGGTACGTGTGGTTCATGAATGAGATCTGGCCTTGGGTGGACTCACTTCAATATTGTCTTCTCTCCTTCCGTGCTGCTGATGGTCAGCAATAGCATTCTTGTATGGAAACTGTTTGCATCTAGGAGAAAAGGCAGGCGTCTTCATGAACAGCAAGCAACAACACAATTAAGACAAAAAACAGGTGTCGTCGTTGACTGTGACTCTTATAATTGTCAGCGTGACTTTTATTCTCCTGAATGTCCCTATAACAATTAGATATTATGCGCCATCTGTTGATAATCATAACCCCACTCAGTATGGGCTATACAAAGTCTTTAAAGGCCTCAGTGATATTTTGTGGTACAGCAATAGTGCTGTCAACTTTTACCTGTATTGTCTGACAGGCAGTAAGTTTAGATCAATGTTTAAAAACTCACTTCTTCAGTTTTTCAATATATCGCATAAAGCAAAATAAGTCAGTTACCGTATCGTCAGCTAGTGTCTGTTTAGCCGTGGATGCAAGAAATAGAAATTATTGTTTGTGACCTGCCACCGTTTGTGACTTGTAGAACGATGCTTACAGCTGAATGCTTACCACATACTTGGATTGGTTTGGAGGCATTCCATTGAAAATGATTGAAAAGGTCTAAAAATGTGAATCCCCCCCCCCCCCCCCCCTACACACGCTTCCCGTTATCTTATCTCAGCTTATCCTCGCTCTCTATCATTCCTCTCGCTCTCTCTCTCATCTCTCTCTCCTCTCTCTCTCTCTCTCTCTCTCTCTCTCAACTACCCGTCCTCTAATAGTGGATGCACCTTAATTCCGAACCCAAACAACTTTGGGGAAAAAAATAAGCGCCACA
>JADBJO010023135.1:6661-26956 GCA_016801955.1 Conus betulinus
ACTATGTGTACATACATATATTAAAAAAAAAAAACACACCTGGCACATCATTCATCCTCCACAGCACGTTATGCTGCTATAATATTTGCAAGGACGTACCAAACGTAGGCCATAGCAAAGACTGGACAGCAACATGCTTGTTAATTTCTACTTAGTGTACTATAATATCAGGCATATCATTTCTCTTAGTCCTAAAGCTGGCAAGAAATGAAATGTAAAAGTCAGTAACACCTAAATAAATCATATGTGTCCAAGTGATCAAAGCACGAAAGGTCTTTTACCGAGTTAAACACGTGATCTGTTGCGTTACCTTGAATACAGCAGACCGCAGTTATCCTCTGTAGCGTCACCTTGAACAAAGCAAAACACAGTTGTTCTCTGTTGTGTACCTTGAATTGAGCAAAAGCAGAACACGGCTGTCCTCTGTTATGTACCTGGAAATAAAGCAAAAAAAAAAAAAAAAAAAAAAAAAAACAAAAAAAAAAACAAAACCCCCCACAAAAAAACGGTTGTCCTCTGTTGTGTACCTGGAATAAAGCAAAACACGGTTGTTCTCTGTTGTGTACCTGGAATAAAGCAAAACACAGCTGTCCTCTGTTGTGTACCTGGAATAAAGCAAACACAGTTTGTCTCTGTTGTGTACCTGGAAATAAAGCAAAACACGTCTGTCCTCTGTTTGTGTACCTGGAATAAAGCAAAACACGGCTGTCCTCTGTTGTGTACTTGGAACAAAAAAAACCACACTTGTCCTCTGATGTGTACCTGATATAAAGCAAAAACACACTTGTCCTCTGCTGTTTCACCTGGAATAAAGCAAAACACGGTTGTCCTCTACTGGGTGCCTGGAATAAAGCAGAACACACTTGTTCTCTGCTGGGTACCTGGAATAAAGCAACACGCACTCGTTCTCTGCTGGGTACCTCGAATAGAAACAAAACACACTTGTTCTCTGCTGGGTACCTAGAATAAGCAAAACACTTGTTCTCTGCTGGGTACCTAGAACAGAAGCAAACCACACTTGTTCTCTGCTGGGTACCTGGAATAAAACAAAACACGATTGTTCTCTGCTAGGTACCTGGAATAAAGCAAAGCACGGTTGCTCTCTGCTGCGTCCATGGAATAAAGCAAAACACGGTAGTTCTCTGCTAGGTCCTGGAATAAAAACAAAACACGGTTGTTCTCTACAATCACACTTGTTCTCTGCTTTGTACCTGGAATAGAAGCACAACACGGTTGTTCTCTGCTGGGAACCTGGAATAGAAGCAAACACTCTTCTTCTCTGCTGCGTACCTTGAATAGAAGCAAAACACACACTTCTTCTCTGCTGCATACCTGCAATAGAAGCAAAAAAACACCCTAGTTCTCTGCTTCATATCTGGAATAGAAGCAAACACACTTGTTCTCTGCTGCATACCTGAAACAGAAGGAAAACACACTTGGTCTGTGCTGCGTAGCTGGAATAGAAGCAAAACACACTTGTTCTGTGCTGCGTACCTATAGAAACAAAACACTTGGTCTCTGCTATGTACCTGGAATAGAAGTAAAACACACTTTTTTTTGTCCCTCCACCACCCCCGCCTTTACCATTTTTTTTTGGTCTTTTATTTTTCCCTTTTTTTTTTTTTTTATTTACTTTTTTTTGTTTTACTTTTCTTCTTTATTTTTGACTTTTTTAAGGCGGTCCTTCTCTCTCTCTCTCCCCCTCTCTCTCTCTCTCTCTCTCTCTCTCTCTCTCTCTCTCTTTTTGTACCCTTCAACTCTCACACACCATGCGAGTCTGTATGTTTTTATTGCTATTAATGGACATCATTTTGCTGACTTAAATGTTTTGGATTTTGTTACAGCGCGTCAGGGTTTGTTTTTGTGCTAGTGCTTAGTGTTGTGACACTTTCACACTGTGTGTAACAAAAAAGGTACAAAGGTTATAGGAAAGAAAGAAAAGATTAAAAAAAATTAATTAATTTAAAAAAAAAAAAAAAGAAAGACCCGAACATCTTTCCGGAACCATACTTGAAACGAAAGACTAAAATAAGTATGCAAGGATGATACCAGATGTGCGCGAAAGAGAGAAGGAAAGAACAAAAAAACAAATAAGAGAGCGAGGAGTGTAAAGACGAGAGAGAAGAACAAGCCCAAAATCCCGACAATACTCCCCCATTTGTGGTTGGCCGCATCCACTGAGTTCGTTCACGTGACCTGGTCTCCGTTGTCCGTGCCCTGTCGATGTAGCAGTGTCTTGCCCCTGTCAATACATAATCAGTATCTTCAGTTCAGATCTTATTCCATCTGCTAACAAATCTAATCCATTCAATTCATCAAAACTAAGTTTGTTTAAGAAACATTTTTAGTTTTGCTTTTTCCATCTGACTATATTTCGTTTCACGCCATGTATTATGGGGAACTTAGTAAAAGCGTTCTGTTGTCTTCAATGTTTGTGCGTGTCCGTGTGTGTGTGTGTATGTGTGTCATTGTGCCAGACTTTATCGTACCAGGTCTTCATACACATATTCCACACATGTGTGTGTGTGTGTGTGTGTGTGTGTGTGTGTGTGTGTGTGTGTGTGTGTGTGTGTGTGTGTGTGTGTGTGTGTGCGTGTGTGTGCGCGCACACGAGCGCGTGCAAATGCACATCCATGTGCGTGAGGGCATGTAAGTGTGACTGCGGGCGTGTGCTTGGATGTATAGGCCTATTTGTGTATGTTTGTGCATGTTAAAATCAATGGCGTTCAAGTATATGTGCACGCACGAACGTCTATATTCATTCATTTCAAACTGAGCTTTGCTAAAAAGTGTACGTTCATACGTATGTGTCAGGTTATACACTTACACACTTACATATGAACACACACACGATAATTACCGCAGATACATCCATGCATACAGCTCATATCTACATACACATGTTCATTAACGAACACTCTCACATACTGAATCAGTGCCCTGATCATTGTAATTTACACCAGCAATGACTCGGATTAAACAAATGAGCTGCTTGAAATTTCCTTTTCATCATATAATTGCAGATTTGGAGGTAAAGATGCGCTGTTGTTATTCTTCACAGCTCCGCCGAAAGACCTCACAGAACTAATGAAGACTGACACTACTGTTAAATGACACACACTCCTCCAGCCACCCTTCTAGAGAAAAACAAGCTGTACATCAAATTACTAAAAGAAGCCTCAAAGCAGGATCACACATATTAGCAGGGAGAAAACAGGTGTGCGGTTCAAGCTCCATTTAGGTGATGAAAACAGACCTCCTTATCATACGACTGATTCTAAAATTAACATAGATGCCAGACTTTATCGTACCAGGTCTTCATACACATATTCCAAATGTTCACAAAGTTTGCTTTTTTTGTTGTCAGTGCTGTCGCTTATTTCTCAATGTTCAGTCATGAAACGTACAGAGTTTTCTATCAATTTGTGAATGTCTGTGCACCTTAAAGCCAATACGTGGACATGTATGGTGGTTTTAAGGGTTTGGTAGTGACAAGTATGGAATCAGCGTTCCATATATCTTTGGTCCACCAGTAATTAAAACAAAACAGCAAGCAAAAAAAAGCACAAGCAAGTAAAACAAAAAAGAGAAAACAAAGAATACGTCCATTTTGTAAATCCCTCTAGAGGGAGATCACTACTATGTCCATCCACTGACAGTTCCCATGACCTGACCAACTCTTAAAACTTTGACACACACGCAGAGGCGAAGATGCGAAGGGGAAACCAAACGTTATGAGAAAAAGGCATCAGAGTTTAACATCGAAAAGTGAACAATATTTTAAACACCTACAAAATTCTTATAAAAAATATTTTGTTTTACTCTGAAGAAATCTGAATATCTTGCTTTAAACATGCACAGAAAAAACGATATTTTGGTCGAAGAATTTTCGTCTACCACACAAACGAAAGAATATCTAGAGAGAGCTGGGAACTGCGGTATATTCCAAACATTATTTTAACAAAAATTAAGATAAAGAATCTGACTGCTTTACTGCAGGGATGCACATCCCTGAGAACAAAAAAGAACAACGATCAATGCCATGATGGTTATAAATACCCGTTACACACCCTTTTAAAAATCTTTATTGTCCAAACAGTATGACTCATGTTCCAAGTACCTACTTAACTGGGGAACAAATGAAAATGTAACAGTTCTGCTACTATTACGACATTCGAATTAACTACTTTAACAAGTAGTAGCACACCTTCTCTCTGGTCTGCGATCCTGGTGGTCGTCTGGCAGACTGGCACTCCTTCCTGTTTGGTGCTGCCACAAAAAAACTGTGTTGAAATACTTACGAAGAAATTCTAACTAGACATCAAGAAAGAAGACATCAACACCTATGAATAACGACATTCCGGAAAAGGATGCATTAAACCCTAAGAAAGGAGAAGTCGACGTACGACGACGTAACTCTGTAAGAAAGAAAATATGTTAAACTCTGTGAAAGAATAGTTCCAATCATATAACCACAAAGGCATTGAATCGTGCGAAAGAGGACACAAAAGCCATAAAAGTATGGTGAACCCTATAAGAGAAACACGTAGAACTCTGTGAAAAGGTAATACTTAACCCTTGAGCTAAGAACAATACAGAGGACAAAAAGACACTGAATTCGATAGAAAGAGACACGCTAAGTCCTCACAAAAAAGACACTAGGCCCTTTGTAAGGAGGACACTAAACTCTATGCAAGAAAGGCATTCTACCTGTGAAAGGACAACAGACCATGGAAAAGAAGATGACAGAAACATCATAAAAGACAATAGTCCATATGAAAGAACACAACACAAAGGGTCATCAAAAAGCAAGATTGGACATAAAAACCATACGAAAGGAAGAGCATAAACTTAAAGAGGGGACACTACACACCAAGATGAACAGTACACTGAATCTATGAAAGGAGAAAGCACGAACCCATGTGAAAAAAGAGGACGCTAGCCCGTATGAAAGGTGATAACACTAGCCTCTGTGAAAGAAGAGGACGCTAACTCCTGTGAAGGAGTGAACACTAGCTCCTGTGAAAGAAGTCTCCAACCCCTATGAAAGGAATGAACACTAGTCCCAAGAAGAGGAGAGAACACTAGCTCCTGTGAAAGAAGTCTCCACCCCTATGAAAGGAATGCACACTAGCCCAAAGAAGAAGAGAGAACACTAGTTCCTGTGAAAGGAGTCTCCAACCCCTATGAAAGGAATGAACACTAGCCCCAAGAACAGGAGAGAACACTAGCTTCTGTGACAGAACAGGACGCTATCCCGTATAAAAGGAATGAACACTAGCCCCAAGAAGAGGAGAGAACACTAGCCCCTGTGAAAGACGACTCCACCCCCTATGAAAGGAATAAACACTAGCCCCAAAAAGAGGAGAGAACACTAGCTCCTGTGGCAGAAGAGGACGCTAACCCCTATAAAAAGAGACAATAAGAGAGCACAAGCCTCTGTGAAGGAAGAGGAAGCAAAATCTTTTAAAAGGAGAGAACACTAGCCCTTGTGAAAAAAAAGGACGCTAACCCCTATGACAGGACACAACACTAGCTCCTTTGAAAGAAGCTGACTAACCCCTATGAAAGAAGGGAACACAAGAAGAACACTAGCTCTGTGAAAGAAGAGGACCCTAACCTTTATGAAATTCTACCCCCTGTGAAAAACGTTCTGAAAGGATATTAAATTCTAGGAAAGAATACTAAATACTGTATGAAAGTAGACGAAAGAAGAGCCATACGAGACTACATTTAACCAAGGATAGAAACAGGACCGTAAATTCTGTGGAAGAAAGGGATTTTTAATGAGGCAGAGAGCAGTGAACTGTAAGTACTAAACAAGTAAGGTTAATCCTGCTCCCCAATGAAGAAATAAATACATGTGTATTTATTTCATCATGGGGGGAGCAAGAGCTACCCTCCTTCTCCATTACTTCATGTGGAAGAAAGTTGCCGAGTCCTAATAAAAGGATCCGCATGCGGACTCCTCAATGCCATGTCAGTCTTTCCGTGGAATGCGGACTAGTCAGACAAGAGGAACCAGGTGCGCACAAGGAATAGTTCTGGAACAGGATCAAAGACTTCCTAAGCAGCTCTGCAGCAAACCCCAAAGATCTGAAAACATCCATCCACGTTCCAGATCCCGGAAACACGAGGCCTGCGACATCACTGGAGGGGTCGTTTGATACTTTCCTGAACCATCCACTCAGGCGCCTACTGTTTTGTATCCTTGTTCAACACGTAGAAGACTGCCATAGGAATCAAGAACATCCATGGCAATCATACGAATGAGGCTGTAACCTAGGAAAGACACAGGCATTAAACTCTGGGAAAGAAATCACTAAAACCTAGAAAAGAAGTCACCAAATCCTGGGAAAGAAAGAAATACACCAAACCCTGGAAATTTTGAAGACACAAAACACCGGGAAAAAGGACATTAAACCCTAGAAAGAATAGACGATGATTCCCGGGCGTTGTTGGTGAGGTGGTGGAGTTGAGATTGTTGTGTTTGTGGTATGGTGGTGGAGGTTGTGATGGTAGTGATAGTGGGATGGTGGTAGTGGTGGTGGTGGTGTGATGGTCGTGTTGATGGTGCTGTGGTGGTTGTGCTGGGGATGGTGTTATGGTGGTGTGGTGGTCGTGTTTATGGTGTGGTGGTGGTGGTGGTGGTGGCGGTGATGGTGTGGTGGTATGGTGATGGTGTGGTGGTATGGTGGTGGGTGTGGTGTGGTGGTGGTGGGGTTGTGGTGAGGGTTGTGGTGTGGTTGTAGTGGTACGGTGGTGGTGTAGTATTGGTGTGGTGGTGGTGGTGGTGTGTGGTGGTGTGGTGTGGTGGTGGTAGTGGTGGTGGTGTGGTGTGGTGGTGGTGTGGTGTGGTAGGGTGGGTGGTGGCCTGGGCCAGTATGGCCTGGGATAGGGTAAGGTCAGGGAAGGTCAGTGAGGGTCTGGGAGGGTCAATCTGGTCTGGGCCATCTAGCCTGGACCAGATTGGCCAAGGCTGGCCTGGGCCTAAGCTGGCCTAGGCCTGGGACCTGGCATGGGGTAGGGTAGGGTAGGGTAGGGTAGGGTAGAATAGGGTCGGGAAGGGTCAGCCTTGCCTTGGCCACCTAACCTGAGCCAGGTTCACCTGGGCTGGCCTGGGAATCTAGGGCCAGAACAAGAGCCCTTCCCAGACACATGAACAATCTGACACCCAGCTGGCCGATGACCAATCCACGGATACCTCCAATTCTCTTGCCTCACAATCATTCATGAAAAGATAAACATCCACTGCACACTGGTCCCAAGATGCACGGCAACTCCTTCAACTGCATCCATCTATGAAACACAACAGAAGGCAGCCAGCAACTCTGATTCCCGGGAACCATCACCCTGACTGATGAATCACCAGAACAGGGAATCATGCGCAGAATGAATGGCAATGGTTACACCAGAGACAAATATGTACATATACATCTTTATGTACGTATTCTCTCTAGCCAGGCTTCTTTACTACCCCCCTGCCCCCTTCCTGTGCTCCGAGCGTATTTAACTAATCCCAACAACATCCAGTCACTAACAGAACTAAAGGCATGCAGTGGCGTTGTTGAAAGATCCGTGTGGAAGACAGACCCGATTTGTAACACGAATCGCGAATCAGCCACGAATCAGGAGCGAAATTCTGATATCCTCGACAGCAAACGACCGACGTTAAGGCCTATTCTGAAGCCAGTTCCACGGGACCTCCTGTGTGAACTCCATGCTGATATGACCGCCATGACAGGTTCTCTGCAAAACAAGGGGTACTCAGACAGTACCAGGGGATCCCATGAGACACTTCAGGAAATGCATGCCTTTACTGAAGCACCTCGTCTGGTACTGCTGTTCTGTACCTTTGGTCCACAGACAACTGTCACAGAAACCACAGCAGCCATGTGTCACACAGGAAGGCAGTGGGCACTCTGCTTCATGTACTACAGCTCTGACACCTCCAGGGTCCCCACACCCTGATAAGCTCCCACGCGCAGGAGCCAGTCAAGCTGATGCCACCGCAAAATGGATCTCATGGTAAGGCCATTCCGATCCATTCACACCGTTTTTCCAACTACGCGTCGCCAAAATTTCTTATCCACACAGAAGTTCAACACCGCAGCATCCTGCACACCTTCAGTCTTGCCAGGAGCTAAATGATGCGCTGGAACGGGCCTCCCTCTAACCTCTAACAGCCCGTCCCCCCACAAAAAAGCTACTAAAGCCTAACCAAAGCCACCATTCTGCACTAGACTCTCTGTCCTAATAACCCATCATCCAAGGTGACAAGCCACCTGGGAGTCGAAGTTTCTGAACACCTTCTGCTGTATACCACAGACAATTGTAGTCAAAGAAGGCGCCATACACCATGGTTCCTGCTTACAGAAGACCCCCACCAGTCCATGACAGACAGTGAGGGAACAGAATGTAGAGATCTCCGCAAAACGTGGCAACGACAAACTGAAAATGATACTCTTCACGCATCAAAAGAAAACGACACTGGCAGAGAGCCTCTTCAAGACTTCCCACAGACCTCGGTACAAGCACCAAGGCGAAGTGCTGCACAATATCAAACATCCTAGGTCTGAACGTTGGATACATATATTTCAGTTCAGACCTCAACACACACGACCAAACAGGCCTTAGTGTAAATACCAGAGTCCCCACTCTTGTGAACCTCGATTTATCGTCTCAGTCGAAGGATTGTAAGGGAGATGGAGTCCGAACCAATGTCAACTCCGAGTGAACAATCCCCCTGTACCGAAACGGCCTGGATGAGATTCGAACTCGCAACCCAAGGATGTCCAAGATTACGAGTCCGGCGCTCTACCACTGTGCTATTCCAACCCTCTGATTTGGTGTGTTGTGGCGTTGTGTGTTTTGTTCCGGTGTGGTGTGGTGTAATGTGATGGTTTGGTGGTGTGTGGTGGGGTGGAGTGTTTTATGAGGATGTGGTGTGTTGGGGCGGAGTGAAACAGGGTTGCGTCCTGGCTCCCACCCCTGTTTGGAATCTTCTTTGCTGTGATGCTGAAGCACACATTTGGTCCTGCAGCAGAAGTATCTACCTCCCGAACCAGGACAGACGGAAAGCTCTTCAACCTCTCCAGACTAAGAGCCAAGACTAAAGTCAAGCTGAGGTGCCTGCGTGACTTCCTCTTTGCAGACGACGCAGCAGTAATCGCCCACTCAGCCGAGGACCTACAGCAGCTCATGACTCGATTCAGTGATGCCTGCCAAGACTTCGGGGTTACCATTAGCTCGAAGAAAACACAGGTCATGGGACAGGATGTTGACTCTCCCCCAGTCATCAGCATCAATGACCATGAACTGGATGTCGTCCATAAATTCGTTTATCTGGGCTCAACTATCTCAGACACCCTCTCACTTGACGCAGAGCTCAACAGGCGCATTGGCAAGGCAGCTACCACCATGACCAGACTGACAAAGAAAACATGCAACAACAGCAAGCTGATTGAGCACACAAAGATCCAGATCTACAGAGAGCCTGGGTGGTGAGCACCCTCCTGTATGGCAGCGAGTCTTGCACTCTGCGTGCCCGGCAAGAGCGAAAGCTCAATGTTTTTCATATGCGTAGCCTCCGACGCATTCTGAACATCACCTGGCAGGACAAGTCCCCAAACAACACTGTCCTGGAAAGAGCCGGATACACCAGCATGTACACGCTGCTGAAACAGAGAGTATGCGCTGACTCGGCCGTGTCGTGCCCATGGACGACGGACGGATCCCTAAAGACCTCCTCTATGTAGAACTCGTGCAGGAAAAACGTCCCACAGACAGACCACAGCTGCGATTCAAAGACGTGTACATGAGGGACCTAAAAACCTTGAACATCGACCAGAACAACTGGGAAGCAATAGCCCTCGAACGGTCAGCCTGGAGACAGACTGTGCAGAAAGGTCTCTCCAAGTTCGAAGAGACACTCGCCCAGCAGCACGGGGAAAAGAGAATGAGAAGAAAGGCTGCAGCCCAGGCAGACAGACCAGCGTCAGACTTCATCTGTGCCCTCTGCCACAGGGACTGTCATTCCCGCGTCGGAGTGGCTAGCCACACCCGTCGCTGTACCAGAATAGACACCCAGAGCGCAACTCCATAGTCTTCCGAGACTGAAGGATGCCTACAGGTGTGTTTGGGGTGGGCGTTGTATGTTGTGTGGAATTGTATGCTGTGGAGCGCTGTGGAGTAGTGTGTGGTGTGTGTGTGGTGCATTGTGTTGTGTATTGTGTTGTGGTGTGGTGTGTGTTATTGTGTGGTGATGTTGTGTGTTGTAGTGAGTGTGTGTCGTGTTTTGTGGTGTGTTGGAGATGTGGTAGTGGTGTGGTGAGAGAGAGTGGTGAGGGTGGTGTGTGTGTGTGTGTGTGTGTGGGGGTGTGTTGTGTTGTGTTGGGTCGGGGTGTAATGGGGGTGGGTTGTGTGTGGTGGGGAAAAGAAGAGCGCACAGAATCCTGGGAACGAAGAAAGACTAAACACTGTAGAATAAAGAAGGCACTAAGTACTGCGAAAAAATGGGCACTAAAGCCTGGGAAAGAAGGCATGGAACCCTGGGAAAGGACAGAATACTACATCCTGGGGACGAAAAAACGCACTAAACCCAAGTTAAAAAAGACACGTGATCTTAGGACAGAAAAACCCTGAGAAAGAAGGTGGCACTAAATTCTAGGAAAGAAGAAGACATAATACTCTGAGAAAGAAAGACCCAAAATCCTGGAAAAGAAAACGCATGGAAAGAATCACTGAAGACTAGAAATTAGGAAAGGTACACCCCAATTAAAAAAAGACGAGCATCAGCTGTGGAAATATGGGACACTAGTTCCTGAGGAAAAGGACACAAACATCTGTGAATCAAGAGAAACACTAAACCCTGAATAAGAAGACTAGCATCTGAGAACGAAGAAGATTCTAGCGCCGCAGAAAGGAGATTTCAAACTTGTGAGTGTCGAAAATATACCCCCTGTAAAAGACAGTAGAATTTTTGTGAGGAAAGGCGATACTAAACTCTGGGAAAGAAGACGACACAACTCTACACAAGGAAACACTAAACTCTATGACAGCACACATAACTATGAAAGAAAGAGACAGTTACACTGGAAAAAGTGTAAAGACGAGAGAGAAGAACAAGCCAAAATCAGGAACAATACTCCCCCATTTCGTGGTTAGCCGCATCCACTGAGTTCGTTAACATGGCCTGGTCTCCGTTGTCCGTTGATGAAGCAGCTCCTTCCCCCGTTGATGTAGCAGTGTCTTGCCCCTGTCAATACATAATCAGTATCTTCAGTTCAGCTCTTATTCCATCTGCAAACAAATCTGATTCATTCAATTCATCAAAACTAAGTTAGTTTAGGAAACATTTTTAGTTTGTGCTTTTCTCATCTGACTATATTTTGTTTTACGCTATGTATTATGGGGAACCGAGTGAAAGCATGCTGTTGTCCTTCAATGTTTGTGCGTGTCCATGTGTGTGTGTGTGTGTGTGTGTGTGTGTGTGTGTGTGTGTGTGTGTGTGGTGTGTGTTTGTGTGTGTGTGTGTGTGTGTGTGTGTGTGTGTGTATGAGTGTCCTTGTGTGTGTGTGTGTGTGTGTGTGTGTGTGTGTGTGTGTGTGTGTGTGTGTGTGTGTCTGTGTGTGTGTATGAGTGTCCTTGTGTGAGTGTGTGTGTGTGTGCGTGTGTGTGTGTGCGTGCGCGCGCGCGCGCGCGCTCGTGTGTGTGTCCATGTGTGCGTGTGTGTGTACACGCGGGCGTATGTAAGTGTGACTGCGGGCATGTGCTTGGATGCATATTTGTGTATGTTTGTGCATGTTTTAAAACCAATGGGCTTCNGCCCTCGAACGGTCAGCCTGGAGACAGACTGTGCAGAAAGGTCTCTCCAAGTTCGAAGAGACACTCGCCCAGCAGCACGGGGAAAAGAGAATGAGAAGAAAGGCTGCAGCCCAGGCAGACAGACCAGCGTCAGACTTTTCATCTGTGCCCTCTGCCACAGGGACTGTCATTCCCGCGTCGGAGTGGCTAGCCACACCCGTCGCTGTACCAGAGTAGACACCCAGAGCGCAACTCCATAGTCTTCCGAGACTGAAGGATGCCTACAGGTGTGTTGGGGGTGGGGCGTTGTATGTTGTGGAATTGTATGCTGTGGAGCGCTGTGGAGCGCTGTGGAGTAGTGTGTGTGTGTGTGTGGTGCATTGTGTTGTGTATTGTGTGGTGTGTGTGTGTGTGTGTGTTATTGTGTGGTGATGTTGTGTGTTGTAGTGAGGTGTGTGTCGTGTTTTGTGGTGTGTTGGAGATGTGGTAGTGGTGTGGTGAGAGAGTGGTGAGGGGGTGTGTGTGTGTGTGTGTGGTGTGGGGGGTGTGTTGTGTTGTGTTGTGGTCGGGGTGTAATGGGGGTGGGTTGTGTTGTGGTGGGGGGAAAAGAAGAGCGCACAGAATCCTGGGAACGAAGAAAGACTAAACACTGTAGAATAAAGAAGGCACTAAGTACTGCGAAAAAATGGGCACTAAAGCCTGGGAAAGAAGGCATGGAACCCTGGGAAAGGACAGAATACTACATCCTGGGGACGAAAAAACGCACTAAACCCAAGTTAAAAAAGACACGTGATCTTAGACACAGAAAAACCCTGAGAAAGAAGGTGCACTAAATTCTAGGAAAGAAGAAGACATAATACTCTGAGAAAGAAGACCCAAAATCCTGGAAAAGAAAACGCATGGAAAGAATCACTGAAGACTAGAAATTAGGAAAGGTACACCCCAATTAAAAAAAAAGACGAGCATCAGCTGTGGAAATATGGGACACTAGTTCCTGAGGAAAAGGACACAAACATCTGTGAATCAAGAAAACACTAAACCCTGAATAAGAAGACTAGCATCTGAGAACGAAGAAGATTCTAGCGCCGCAGAAAGGAGAGATTCAAACTTGTGAGTGTCGAAAATATACCCCCTGTAAAAGACAGTAGAACTTTTGTGAGGAAGGCGATACTAAACTCTGGGAAAGAAGACGACACAACTCTACACAAGGAAACACTAAACTCTATGACAGCACACATAACTATGAAAGAAAGAGACAGTTACCCTGGAAAAGTGTGTAAAGACGAGAGAGAGAACAAGCCAAAAATCAGGAACAATACTCCCCCATTCGTGGTTAGCCGCATCCACTGAGTTCGTTAACATGGCCTGGTCTCCGTTGTCCGTTGATGAAGCAGCTCCTTCCCCCGTTGATGTAGCAGTGTCTTGCCCCTGTCAATACATAATCAGTATCTTCAGTTCAGCTCTTATTCCATCTGCAAAAACAAATCTGATTCATTCAATTCATCAAAACTAAGTTAGTTTAGGAAACATTTTTAGTTTGTGCTTTTTTTCTCATCTGACTATATTTTGTTTTACGCTATGTATTATGGGGAACCGAGTGAAAGCATGCTGTTGTCTTCATGTTTGTGCGTGTCATGTGTGTGTGTGTGTGTGTGTGTGTGTGTGTGTGTGTGTGTGTGTGTGTGTGTGTGTGTGTGTGTGTGTGTGTGTGTGTGTGTGTGTGTGTGTGTGTGTGTGTGTGTGTGTGTGTGTGTGTGAGTGTCCTTGTGTGTGTGTGTGTGTGTGTGTGTGTGTGTGTGTGTGTGTGTGTGTGTGTGTGTGTGTGTGTGCGCGCGCGCGCGCGCGCGCTCGTGTGTGTGTCCATGTGTGCGTGTGTGTGTACACGCGGGCGTGCATATGCACATCCATGTGCGTGAGGGCATGTAAGTGTGTGACTGCGGGCATGTGCTTGGATGCATATTTGTGTATGTTTGTGCATGTTAAAACCAATGGGCGTTCAAGTATATTATATGTGCACGCACGAACGTCTATATTCACTCATTCCAAACTGAGCTTTGCTAAAAAGTGTACGTTCATATACGTATGTGTCTGGTTATACATTTACACACTTACATGCGAACACACACACGAACATTCCTGCAGATATATTCATGCATACAGCTCATATCTACATATACATTTTTCATTTAACGAACACTCTCACATACTGAATCAGTGCCCTGATCATTGCATTTTACACCAGCAATGACTCGGATTAAACAAATGAGCTGCTTGAAATTTCCTTTTCATCATATAATTGCAGATTTGGAGGTAAAGATGCGCTGTTGTTATTCTTCACAGCTCAACTGAAGACCTCAAAGGACTAATGAAGACTGACACCACTGTTAAATGACACACCCCTCCAGCCACCCCTCTAGGAAAACAAGCTGTACATCAAATTACTAAAAGAAGTCTCAAAACAAGATCACACATATTAGCAGGGAGAAAACCGATGTGCAGTTCAAGCTCCTTTTAGGTGATGAAAACAGACCTCCTTATCGTACGACTGATTCTAAAATTAACAGAGATGCCAGACTGGATCGTACCAGGTCTTCATACACATATTCCAAATGTTCACAAAGTTTGCTTTTTTTTGTTGTCAGTGCTGTCGCTTATTTCGCAATGTTCAGTCATGAAACGTACAGAGTTTTCTATCAATTTGTGAATGTCTGTGCACTTTAAAGCCAAAACGTGGACATGTATGGTGGTTTTAAGGGCTTGGTAGTGACAAGTATGGAATCAGTGTTCCATATATCTTTGGTCCACCAGTAATTAAAACAAAACAACAATCAAAAGAAAGCACAAGCAAGTAAAACAAAAAGAGAAAACAAAGAATACGTCCATTTTGTAAATCCCTCTAGGGGGAGATCGCTACTATGTCCATCCACTGAAGTTCCCATGACCTGACCAACTCTTCAAACTTTGGCACACGCCAGAGGCGAAGATGCGAAGGGAAACCAAACGTTATGAGAAAAGGGCCATCAGAAATTAACATCGAAATGTGAACAATATTTTGAACATCTGTAAAATTCTTATAAAAATAATTCGTATTATTCTGCGGAAATCTGAATATCTTGCTTTAAAACATGCACAGTTAAAACGATATTTTGGTCGAAGAATTTCGTCTACCACACAAACGAAAGAATAACTAGAGAGAGCTGGGATCTGTGGTAAATTCCAAACATTATTTCTAAAAACCCATTAAGAAAAAAAAAAATCTGACTGTTTTACTGCAGGGATGCACACCCCTCAGAACAAAAAAAGAACAACGATCAATGCCATGATGGCTATAAATACCATTTCACACACTTTTAATAATCTTTATTGTCGAAACAGTATGACTCATGTTCCAAGTACCTACTTAACTGGGGAACAAAATGAAAATGTAACAGTTCTGCTACTACTATTACGACATTCGAATTAACTACTTTAACAAGTAGTGGCACACCTTCTCTCTGGTCTGCGATCCTGGTGGTCGTCTGACAGACTGGCACCGCTTCCTGTTTGGTCCTGCCACCAAAAAAAAAAAACTGTGTTGAAATACTTACGAAGAAAATTCTAACTAAACACCAAGAAAGAAAACCTTAACATCTATGAAGAACTATATTCCAGAAAAGGATGCATTAAACCCTAAGAAAGGAGAAGTCGACGTACGACGACGTAATTCTGTGAGAAAGATGTTAAACTATGTGAAAGAATAGTTCCAATCATATAATCACAAAGGCACTGAATCGTGCGAAAGAGGATACAAAAGCAATGAAAGTACGGCGAACTCTATAAGAGAAACACATAGAACTCTGTGAAAAGGTAACACTAAACCCTAGAGCTGAGAACAATACAGAGGACGAAAGGACACTGAACTCTACAGAAAGAGACACACTAAATCATCAGAAAAAGGCCCTATGTAAAGAGATACTAAAGCGTATGCAAGAAAGGCGTTCTACCTGTGAGAGAAACAACAGACCATGGAAAAGAAGATGACAGAAACATCAGTAAAAGACAATAGTCCATAGGAAAGAACACAACACAAAGGGTCATTAGAAAGCAAGGTTGGACATAAAAACCATACGAAAGGAAGAGCATAAACTAAAGAAGGGGACACTACACACCAAGAATGAACAGTACACTGAATCTATGAAAGGACAAAACACGAGCCCATGTGAAAAAAGAGGACGCTAGCCCGTATGAAAGGTGATAACACTAGCCCCTGTGAAAGAAGAGGACGCTAACCCCTATGAAAAGAGTGAACACTAGATCTTGTGAAAGAAGTCCCCACCCCTATGAAAGGAATGAACACTAGTCCCAAAAAGAGGAGAGAACACTAGCCCCTGTGAAAGAAGTCTCCAACCCCTATGAAAGGAATGAACACTAGTCCGAAGAAGAGAGAGAACACTAGCTCCTGTGAAAGAAGTCTCCAACCTCTATGAAAGGAATGAACACTAGCCAAAAAGAGGAGAGAACACTAGCACCTGTGGCAGAAGAGGACGCTAACCTCTATAAAAAGACAGAACAAGAGAAAACTAGCCTCTGTGAAAGAGAGGAAGCAAAAAACTTTAAAAGAAGAGAACACTAGCCCTCGTGAGAAAAAAAGACGCTATCCCCAATGATAGGACACAACACTAGCCCCTGTGAAAGAAGAGGACTCTAACCCTTATGAAAGGAGAGAACACAAGCCCTTATGAAAGAAAAGAACACTAACTCTGTGAAAGAAGAGGACCCTAACTTTTATGAAATTCTACACCCTGTGAAAAACGTTCTGAAAGGATATTAAATTCTAGGAAAGAATACTAAATACTGTATGAAAGTAGACGAAAGGGAAGCAAAGCTAAACCCAATGAAAGGAGGATACTAAGCCATACGAGACGGCACTTAACCAAGGACACAAACAGGACGTAAATTCTGTGGAAGAAAGGGGCTCTTAAGATCATACGAAAGAAGATTGTAACTTAGGAAAGACAGAAGTCACCAAGTCCTGGGAAAGTAAAGTACACCAAACCATGGAAAATGTGAAGACACAAACACTGGGAAAGAAGGCATTAAACCCTAGAAAGAATAGAAAACTATACTACATGGAACCCTGGCGATGAAGGAAACATCCAGCCAAGGGAGAGAAGGCGATGATTCCTAGTAGGAGGGAGGGGGGGGGGGGCGTTGTTGGTGTGGTGGTGGAGTTGTGACTGTTGTGTTAGTAGTATGATGGTGAAGGGTGTGGTGGTAATGGTAGTAGGATGGTGGTAGTGGTGGTGGTGGTGTGGTGGTCGTGTTGATGGTGCTGTGGTGATTGTACAGGGGGTGGTGTTGTGGTGGTGGTGTGGTGGTCGTGTTTATGGTTTTGTTGGTTGTGGTTGTGTTAGTGGTGGTGGTGGTGGTGGTGTGTGTGGTGTGGTGGTATGGTGCTGGTGTGGTGTGATGTGGTGGTCGTGTTTATGGTGTTGTGGTGGAAGTGGTGGTGGTGTGGTGGTATGGTGGTGGTGTGGTGTGGTGTTGGTGGGGTTGTGGTCAGGTTGTGGTGTGGTTGTAGTGGTAAGGTGATGGGTGTGGTAGTGGTGTGGCGGTGATAGTGGTGTGGTGCGGGTGTGGTGGTGGTGTGGTGTGGTAGAGTGGTGGTGGCCTGGGCCAGTATGGCCTGGGATAGGGTAGGATCAGGGAAGGTCAGTGTGGGTCGGGGAGGGTCAGCCTTGCCTTGGCCACCTAGCCTGAGCCAGTTTCACCCGGGCTGGCCTGGGAAACTAGGGCGAGAACAAGAGCCTTTCCCAGACACATGAACAATCTGACACCCAGCTGGCCGATGACCAATCCACGGATACCTGCAATTCTCTTGCCTCACAATCATTCATGAAGAGATAAACATCCCCTGCACACACTGGTCCCAGGATGTACACAAGCTCCTTCAACTGCATCCATCTATGGAACACAACTGAAGGCAGCCAGCAACTCTGATTCCCGGAACCATCACCCTGACTGATGAATCACCAGAAAAGGGAATCACGCGCAGAATGCATGACGATGGTTACACCAGAGACAAATATGTACATATATGTCTATGTGTACGTATTTCTCTAGCCAGGCTTCTGTAGTACCCCCCTGCCCCTTCCTGTGGTCCACACTTATTTTAACTAATCCAACACAACATCCAGTCACTAACAGAACTAAAGCATGCAGTGGCGTTGTTGAAAGATCCGTGTGGAAGAGAGACCCGGTTTGTAACACGAATCGCGAATCAGACACGAATCAGGGGCGAAATTCTGACACCCTCGACAGCAAACACGACCGACGTTCAGGCCTATACTGAAGCCAGTTCCACGGGACCTCCTGTGTGAACACCATGCTGATATGACCGCCATGACAGGTTCTCTGCAAAACAAGGGGTACTCAAACAGTACCAGGGGATCCCATGAGACACTTCAGGAAATGCATGCCTTTACTGAAGCACCTCGTCTGGTACCGCTGTTCTGTACCTTTGGTCCACAGACAACTGTCACAGAAACCACAGCAGCTATGTGTCACACAGGAAGGCCAGTGGCACTCTGCTTTATGAACTACAGCTCTGACACCTCCAGGGTCCCCACACCCTGATAAGCTCCCACGCGCAGGAGCCAGTCAAGCTGATGCCACCGCAAAATGGATCTCATGGTAAGGCCATTCCGATCCATTCACACCGTTTTTTCCAACTACGCGTCGCCAAAATTTCTTATCCACACAGAAGTTCAACACCGCAGCATCCTGCACACCTTCAGTCTTGCCAGGAGCTAAATGATGCGCTGGAACGGGCCTCCCTCTAACCTCTAACCCCCGTCCCCCCAAAAAAAAGCTACTAAAGCCTAACCAAAGCCACCATTCTGCACTAGACTCTCTGTCCTAATAACCCCCATCATCCAAGGGTGACAAAGCCACCTGGGAGTCGAAGTTTCTGAACACCTTCTGCTGTATACCACAGACAATTGTAGTCAAAGAAGGCGCCATACACCATGGTTCCTGCTTACAGAAGACCCCCACCAGTCCATGACAGACAGTGAGGGAACAGAATGTAGAGATCTCCGCAAAACGTGGCAACGACAAACTGAAAATGATACTCTTCACGCATCAAAAGAAAACGACCACTGGCAGAGAGCCTCTTCAAGACTTCCCACAGACCTCGGTACAAGCACCAAGGCGAAGTGCTGCACAATATCAAACATCCTAGGTCTGAACGTTGGATACATATATTTCAGTTCAGACCTCAACACACACGACCAAACAGGCCTTAGTGTAAAATACCAGAGTCCCCACTCTTGTGAACCTCGATTTATCGTCTCAGTCGAAGGTTTGTAAGGGAGATGGAGTCCGAACCAATGTCAACTCCGAGTGAACAATCCCTGTTTCGAAACGGCCTGATGAGATTCGAACTCGCAACCCAAGGATGTCCAAGATTACGAGTCCGGCGCTCTACCACTGTGCTATTCCAACCCTCTGATTTGGTGTGTGTGTGGCGTTGTATGTTTTTGTTCCGGTGTGGTGTGTGGTAATGTGATGGTTTTGGTGGTGTGTGGTGGGGTGGAGTGTTTTATGAGGATGTGGTGTGTGTTGGGGCGGAGTGAAACAGGGTTGCGTCCTGGCTCCCACCCTGTTTGGAATCTTCTTTGCTGTGATGCTGAAGCACACATTTGGTCCTGCAGCAGAAGGTATCTACCTCCAAACCAGGATAGACGGAAAGCTCTTCAACCTCTCCAGACTAAGAGCCAAGACTAAAGTCAAGCTGAGGTGCCTGCGTGACTTCCTCTTTGCAGACGACGCAGCAGTAATCGCCCACTCAGCCGAGGACCTACAGCAGCTCATGACTCGATTCAGTGATGCCTGCCAAGACTTCGGGGTTACCATTAGCTCGAGAGAAAACACAGGTCATGGGACAGGATGTTGACTCTCCCCCAGTCATCAGCATCAATGACCATGAACTGGATGTCGTCCATGACTTCGTTTATCTGGGCTCAACTATCTCAGACACCCTCTCACTTGACGCAGAGCTCAACAGGCGCATTGGCAAGGCAGCTACCACCATGACCAGACTGACAAAAAACATGCAACAACAGCAAGCTGATTGAGCACACAAAGATCCAGATCTACAGAGCCTGGGTGGTGAGCACCCTCCTGTATGGCAGCGAGTCTTGCACTCTGCGTGCCCGGCAAGAGCGAAAGCTCAATGTTTTTCATATGCGTAGCCTCCGACGCATTCTGAACATCACCTGGCAGGACAAGGTCCCAAACAACACTGTCCTGGAAAGAGCCGGATACACCAGCATGTACACGCTGCTGAAACAGAGAGTATGCGCTGACTCGGCCGTGTCGTGCCCATGGACGACGGACGGATCCCTAAAGACCTCCTCTATGCTGCGATTCAAAGACGTGTACATGAGGGACCTAAAAACCTTGAACATCGACCAGAACAACTGGGAAGCAATAGCCCTCGAACGGTCA
>JADBJO010023136.1:0-10000 GCA_016801955.1 Conus betulinus
CATTGTCACTAGTCCTGTCATCGGCACACAGCTCCCCAGCTGCTTCAGAGGGAATGTCAGAACACCTGTGTGAGGAACTAACAATAGCCATCGTTGAGATGCAATAGCCAAAGGAGGGTGTGGATTCTTTTACAATGTTTCTGATCGGGTACCAGTCCTAACCGGCAGAGATGAGGCTTCATCAGAGGCAGTGAGCTTGACAGTTAACTCTAAGAGTGTCCGTCGACAGCTGGTCATCTTCACCGGTACTGTGTGGGCCCTGAAACCCCTGTCCGTTTACAAGCTGAGGGAGATGAGGGAAAGCTGCATCTGGCCAGTGCATACAGACGGATAGTGTTGCAGTGGTTATTTTCCGACTGTACCATTAAGAATGAACTTACAGACCACCTTGCTAAAGTGAAGGTAGCAGGTGACCAGCCAGCAAGACCAGTCACCCTTCAGGGGCAGATACCCTGATCAAGACCACAAGGACACAAAGGGCAGAATGGGATGACGTACATCTTCTTCCCAGAGCAGACCAGGTCATCATCTCCAGGCACTGCACAGACCGTGCAAGACTTGACAGCCATATCCACGGCAGGCTGAGAATAGCTCCACACCTTTCTGCCACAGGCGTCAGATAGAGCAGAGGACAGCCAAGTTCAGCCCACAGACCAGACTACAAAAGTGACGGGGAAATGCGGTTCAGTCTCGTCCCCATTTTCAGGGCTCACATTCCAATGTCTCATTCCCGGAGATTGCATCTATGTATGAAAGTACTCAAAATATTTCCATCACGCACACAAACAGCACACGTGCTGCACTTTTGATGACGTTTCTTTTGCAGACTTCACACCGCACTTGTCTTTCAACACATTCCAAACGATGATCTCTGCCATTTATTTCACCTCATTGTCAGGATGACACAGAGGACGTCCAACTCCCGACCAGGTACACATTAAAAATGGTTTGCCTCACTTCCGACAAATTCAAGGTGCGCGCGTTCGTATGCGTGTGCGTGTGTGTGTGTGTGTGTGTGTGTGTGTGTGTGTGTGTGTGTGTGTGGGTGGGTGGGTGGGTGGGGTGGGAGTGGAGGGTCCAGCAGAGGTAGAGAGGTGTGGGGTATTCGGTAGACCTAGCACCTCTGGTACGGATGCTTGCAAGTCCTCATAATATATCCATCTTTCGTCGTCACTTGGAACTCAGTTCTCTCACCTGTGGCTCCCCAAAGCCGTTAGTATGCAACAATGGCCACTCCCTGGGCAACAGCTCTGGCAAGTTTACAGATCCATGTGAGTGTGGTGGACGGGTCTCGAACCCTCGGTGATTTAGGGCTTGTGAACCTAAGCATGTGAAGTGGACTGGGCGGATGGCGCGAAGGAAACCATAAACTGATTCAACGGGCTCAAGACAACTCCCAATTGTGAGACACTAAAGACGTCTTGGTCATCCACTACATCCCGACTCTTGTCTCCAGCCGTTTTGACCCTATCTTACTGCTGGACTCTTATGGTTCTGTGCGAGAGAGGGAGGTCAACGAAATGCACAACCTCTCACTTTTAACAAAACAAAGACATTGCTGAAGTCACTTCAATCAACATAATCAGCCTTCCCTGTTTATCTCATCCCCAAGTCATGTGGCGATGGGCGACCGACGAACCTGCTGGTATGGGGACTAGCAGCTGTAGCCATAAACCTGCACACAGGTGGCTCAGGCCATAGGGTCGTTCTCCAATGATCGAGAGCAGTTTGGCAGCCATCCGAGCGACTGAGCAGGTCTTCTTATGATAGCACTGCTCACCTACATAGCATGAGTACGGGGCTAGAAAAGCGCCCTAGACATTGCCTGCTCCACCCTTCGCCGACCAGCCTACCTGCAGCTGGAGGGGACCTTACCACAGGGGTTGAAACACAAATATGAAGAAGACGAGGATTGTTCCTCTCGCCCTTGGCACATGGAATGTGCGCACCCTCCTGAATAGAGACGATGCAAATAGGCATCATGGTGAACAGCTCTTATTGAAAAAAAAAATACTCGCCCAGTACAACAACGATGTCGCAGCCTTGAGTGAGACCCGGTTCTTGGTGAATTTTGTGAAAGAGGCTCTTTCTATACATTCTTTTGGAGCACAAGAGAAAGTGAAGACTATCGGCTTTGCAGTGAACAGGTCTTGTTGGCAAGCTAGATGGGAATGAACGACAGGCTGACAAGAGGGAGATAATGCTGCTCATAGCACAGCTGACTGCAAAGGGCCATGTCAAGGCTGTCATTGCCTTGAAGTCAATTTTCAAGTCAATTTAAAAAGAAAAGACACGCATCAACGCAACTCATTACAACACACTTTAAAAACGTACGGGAAATGTCGGTCTTTCTTCCGTAAAATCCTGGATCAGATGAAAAATGCTGATTTTCAAAAATCCAAAAATCACCTCAGCCAGGACATCTCTGAACAACCTTTTCGTGGAGTGTGCTGTAAATGTTATTATTATGATGAATACTTATATAGCGCCTATCCTCGGCTAGAGACCAAGCTCTAAGCGCTTTACAATCCACACTCGATTACATAACGGGCTGCCGCCTACCTGGGTAGTTCCGACTGAAGAGCTGCCGGCTGGCGCTTCATTCAGTCGTTTCCTGTGTCATCCAGTCAATATCGTCCAATATTGTTCACTCAGTTTCCTTACTTCCTTCATTCTTTCCACTTCTCACGCAGGGTGCATGCTATGTGTAGCGTGCCATCCATACCAACAGCCAAACTGTCCTTCTCTTCCGAAAGTTGGTGATAGGGTTTTACGTGTGTGCAAGATGTTATGCGTGCGTTCACACACGGAACCTCGGTTTGTAGTCTCATTCGGACTAATGTTCAAGTCCGACATAATGTAAGTCCTAAAAGAACATGTTTCATTGTTTCTTCACCTTTTAAAAAATAAGAATATGGGTAAAAGGAGTGGCCAGTGTGCAAACAGCGCAAGACTGTTTCTTCTTTATGGCCACATGGAACGTGGTAACAAACTCTTTCAAGTTTAGACAGATTCGGAAGAGTTTGTTATATGTCTGTGAAATCCATTCCTCTTGCCATAGGTCGTTGACATTAAACTGAGCTTTGGGTTTCAGATCAGTGTGAAGAATAGAGAACCTGCTCAACTCTTTTTTTGTGGCAATCTTGGCAAGTTGATCAACCAACCAGCCGCCGCGGCGAAGTGGTTAGCGTCGCCGACTCCCGGCTGGGAGGTCGTGGGTTCGAATCCCATCAGAAGTCATGTGGGGTTTTCTGCCCCGACCGGCTCCTACCCAGAGTTGAGTTTGCTGCGGGCTCAGTTGGGAAGACTGGGACCACACAGTCGAGTTTCATCCACTTCATGGATGCGTTTCTGAGAGTGTTGCTCAAATTTCCTGACCAACACTGCAGGTGTCTGTATCTCTCGGGCCTGGTTGACGCCGGGATATATTATGAAAGGAAGCGTAGAGTACAGCCCTGTCATGTAGTCTCAGACCGAAATGGAAATGCGTAGCATCATCTTAATCATCCTCATTCTCATCGATCAGCATAAAAAAAAAAAGTCTCAAATTCTGTGGCCCTTCATGCCTGCTGTCATGGTGACCTCAGTTTCGATGTCCTCTCCACGTCTGTGGCCTTGGTTTGGTTCCCCGTCCGGGTCACCGGTATCTGCGTGTCCATGGGGGTTGTCGTTGGACGGACGTGGTGGCGCCTCCGGAGGGAGAACTCACTCACGCCGGGCTCCGCGACTAAGCAATTATTGTCGTCAGTAGGGGGCTTAGTAGGTGGTGTCCTGCGTATGTTAGATCAGAACAGGCGCCACTGAACACCACTGAAGTGACTCGGCAGCAGTGCAGTGTCTCCTCCGGTGGGTTGCCTCTTGACGACTTGACATTGACTGCTCCCTGTGGATTGCCGGTGCCGGGGCTGTGGCGGGGGCAAAAAAAAAAAAAAAAAAAGTTGATCAACCACCTCATTGTCTCGAATGCCCATATGACCACGAACCCAAGCAAAAATTACATTGTATCAATCACATTTCAGATAGGTATTCTAGTTCAAACAATTTCATGAGTTGGGGGTGCTTAAGGTTAGGACCAGCAATGGCCTCCAAAGCAGAAAGGAGGTCCAATAGAATAAGGAAATCGCTATGTTTTGATTTAGACAATTTTAAGTGCCATGACCAAGACTGTCAGCTCAGCAATGTAGATAAAGCTGTCAGTGGGAAAATGTTTGGAACATGTTTGGAAGAGGTTGTGCAATACGCAGCAGAGGGTATCCCCTCTTAGTTTTGGATCCATCGGTAAAAATTCTTCTGAAAGATGGAACTTTGGAGCAGAGTTCATCCAAAGAAAAGACTTACAGACCAACGAACTGGTAGTGTCTTTGCAATACGAGGCCAAATTAAACCGTATTTCCGGGTGGAGGAAAGTCCATGGTGGGTCATCAGGAAACTTGCACGAATTACACATGACTCCAAGGTCTGCACTGTACAAATGGGAAAAATGCGAATTCCCAAGTATGGTATGGAACTGGGATTGCCTTCAAGTTTCTTCAGAAACTCCAGATCAAAGACACAGTCATAAGCCGGGTTTGGGGATAAAAAAAAGAGAGCCGAACGGTACTTCAAAGAATGTTTCAGCTGACGGTTAGAGAGGAATGGTTCTCCCACCTCAGCCTTAAACAGGGGTGGTGCGGAATGCACCTAGACAGAGTCGGAGGCCTTGATGGTGGATGGGAACTAGAGTTTTCATGTAGAAAGGTTTGGTGGAATCATACACCACACAATCGTAGTCACGGTTGGGGCGGATCAGTCAAGTAAAGTCACATCATATTGCTTGTAGCCTAACTGACTGCATAGGGCTAAATCAGGGCTGTCACCACGTTTAAAAATATGCCAGTATAATTGTCGAAAACAAACCAAAATCAGATCTAGTTGCAAAGTGAAACGACTGCAGGCGGAAATCTAAACAAATCTTAAATAAATGTCAGCGAACCGCCCAGAGAAACGTGGACAAACGAGTCACAAGACAAACACACAACGCGTTTCAACCTCTTAGGTCTTCTTCAGGTGCAACAAACAAGAAACAAATAACGAAAATGCACTTAGCTTTGATCGCTTCTGTGTTCAGCGCAAGAAAGAAGGCGTTGAATGAAGAAGAAAATCAGTTCAAAATTGATAAAACCAATTTTTAAAAAACATAACTCTTCTCCATTCAGTTTCCGATTAAATGAAAAATGTTAACTTCTTAACAAATTAAAAATCGCACCTGGTGGAATGTCTCTCAACAAGGTCTTTATTGATTCTGCTGTGAAAGGCTTCCAGCGAACATCATGCACGTCCCAGCATTCCAGAAGAATATGCCTCACAGTCATCGCATGGTATACACCAAGGAACTTCTTCATCCTTTAAAAGAGAAAAATGAGTATAAATACTGGGGCCTGCCTGAAGTCATCAGAGGACGTCTCTTCCTTGCAGCCACCAGTTCCGGATGGTAAACAAAAATTCAAGTCTGATAGATTTGGAGCAGTTTGTTATCCGTCTGCTTAGATCGTTACCCTTTCATTTCTGAACTTCGGGTTTCAGATCTCTGTGAGAGGGACAGGCAGATTGGAAAGCTTTTTACCGCGGCGTCCTCGGCTACCTGGCCAGCCAATTCATTGCAACGGATGCCAACCTGACCAGGAACCCAAGTAAGAACAATTTTGAATCCAGCAGAGATCAGGGAAACATTAAGTTGTAAAAAAGTATATAAGTACAGGATGGTTGATGTTGTGACCAGTCAGGCCCCCAGAGCCGAAAGCGAGTCAGAACCAGAATAAGAAAATCTTTTTATTTGCATTGAGAGACCATTTGTAAAGTTATTAACAGAGCTTAAAGTTCACCAGTGGAGACAGAGCTGGCAGAGCAAAGGTTTTTAGACATTTCCTGAGGAACAACAGGCTGTGCTAACAAACTCCTTCCGCAGACTTAGAACCGTCCATGAAAATGTTATGGACAGGAAGGGAATTTAAACAGAGTTTGGCGAAATAGGTTTTGTAGACCCAAACCGGTGGGGTCTTCACGTTAAAAGACCAAATAAAAACGGATGTGCTGCTTATGGAAAGTCCATGGTAGAGTGTCTGGACATTTGGAAACATGAAAAATAACTGCCAGATCTATATCAGCATTGTTGAGGTGTGGAAGGATGCACATTGCCGAAGGTGGAATAGTGGTTGAATGGTCTTCAAATATCTTCTGAAACTTAAGTTAAAAGATGCAGTGGTAAGCCAGGTTTGGGGATTCTGTAAAGAAACATGTTTAAACAGTAATTTAACAAAAGTTTTAACCTGCAGATGGAGAAGATGATTCCCATACTCAGCATACAAACTGTAAACAGGAGTGATACGAAAAAACACACAAAGATGAAAAGCTTGAATTGGATCCAAGGTTTTCAAGTAAGAGGGTCTGACAGAACCACAGACAACACAGCCATAACCGAACTTTGAGAGTATGACAGCTCTGTAGAGATGGAGGATTTTTTTTTTTTGATCTGCTTCCCAATCTGTATATGCCATTACTCGAGGAATGTTCGTCAATTTCTGGCAGATGTTTTCAGATGATAAGTACGGCTTTTGAAATGTTATTTTTAATAAAGAAAACAAAAAACAAAACCACTAGAATTTTTGGCTTCATTAAGTGTTGGAATCGTGGACTTGTCCAGACGGACCTCGGGATCAGGAAAGTATTGACAGAAACTATGAAAACGAATAGCTTGAGTTTTAGTTGAAGAAAACGTGAAACAAGGTTCCTTTGCCCAGCGCTGGACCCTATTTACGCACAGTTGGAGTTAGCATTGAACTCCAGTGCAAGAGGCCCCGATATCGTAGAGAGTGAAATCATCACAAAGAGGGAAGGTGCAGAGCCTTGGTTCACTTTTTTAAACTATAGCGTTGATTTTAATGCAAAAGAAAACAGGGTTAAAGATACTCTCCTGAGGAACACCCAGCAGCTGCTCATGGATATGTGTAAGAGTGGTGTCGAGGCGGATTTGAAACTGCGTCTGCTGTGAGATTCTTGATGAAACAGGGAAGATGGTGATAATCAGGAAGGTCTGAGGGGATTCCCAGCTTCCAGGTGGTGTCGTAGGCCTTCTCCAGGTCAAAAATGATGATCATGACATGCTGCCTGTTGACAAAAGCATTTCTAATTGTAGTTTCAAGATAGACAAGATGGTCCACAATCGAATGGAATTTCCGGAAACCACATTGTTCTTTGGCCATAAGGCCATCGAACTCCAGCTTCCACATCAGTCGACAGTAGAACATCTTCTCCATATCCTTGCAGAGGCAACAGGCTAGAGTGTACATCTGTAGCTGGTGGAATTCGACAGATCTTTGCCGGGTCTACGAACAGGATTTGTTAGTGTTCTGGCAAACAAGGAGGAAAGAAGCCAGTAATCTAGACATAAACATGATTTATTTTTGTTTGGAGACAACTTTCCGGAAGATGTCTTAGAAGTTTATAGTGAATTTAATCCAGACCGGGAACAGAGTCAATACAAGTTTGAAGAGCAGACTCGAGTTCGTTGATAGAACACGGTAGACTGTATTCTCTTCAGTATTGTTGAAGTAAGTCTCAGGGAGTCTTTTTTCAGAAGTTTATGTTTAAAAAGGCGGCGGCAGATCTTTTTGATGAAAGGAGTTGCTTTCAAATGGTGAAGGCCAATAAACTGGCACTGCCCTATTTGTCACACACCAGAGCGTCTGCAGGTTTGAGGTGCTGGATTGAAGGACTGATGTTTTCCGTTTTATTTTCAGAATTGTTTTCCAAGCTTTTTTCTTTGAAGGTTTGGAGGTCAATCTGGAGCTAAGAGATTTCCAAAATTCTCGATTGCTGGATTTATAAATGTACTGTGATTTTGCTCGCAGCCTTTTATGGCCGTTTGATCCCATTAAAGACTTCAAACAAAATCACGGTAATAGGAGCTAAAGGCATTTGCAACCCCCGACACCAAGCCAGTTTTCGTTCTTTGTTTTATTTGTTGGCAGTCAGAATTATGCCAAGATGTTTTTGGTAGTTAAGTTTACTGGAAGACACAGGAATACAGGTAAAAGTACACTTGATCAAAGTGTGTGTTAGATTCTTCTGGGTCTGGACTTTAACAATTTTATTTTCGTGGAGTTCCTTTGAAATATTTGCAGCAAAGAGATTCCGACTGGCTTTTTTCGTAATTAAGGTGTTCTGGTACAGAGGCGTTTTCACCAATTTTCCTTAAAAAGCCACTGTATCAGAACACCGTAATTACGAAAAAAAAGCCCCCTTCTCTAATTACAAAGGGAAGGCCGCCCCAATGCGAAGGGTTTGGCGGGAACACATAGGGCTCCTTTCATAGGTTACTATGCCCATGAAGGGGTGACTAGGATTATCCTGATCAACTACAGAATAGTGGGCACGACCTTAAGTGCAGAGTGAACCAACGAAATCCTAGCCAAACACCCATCAAGTATCACCAACACATAGGGCAGCATTTCCCCCTGGAGGTAAGTCTAAAAAGTCAGTGCTGTTTGGCACAGTCATTCCCTGCCCCATCCCTCCTGCCACCTTACCGGGGTTACATGCTAGTATCGTGCAAGACAAATAACGAATAGTCCTCGTTCTCACTTCACTGGGGTATCACGTCAATAATGATAGCGTCGGATAGCCTATGATTGCTCTTTGTTTTTCTATTCAGTTGGGTAGCATATCAGTATTGTGTAGCCTAACTGATGAGATAATCAAGCACATGCCTTTGTTACACGCTTATGACATATTTGATAAACCCTTAACAAAACAGAGACGACCACACCCTCCTTCTGTTGTGCGCCGTACAACAATTGGGACAAAATTTACACACCGACGCTTCTCCCCTGACAAGGAACAGAGAGGGGGGAGGAGGAGGTGTGGGAGAGCTGTATGAGAACCTTGATTGATGACAACGCCCTCGGAATAAAACACGTCACCGACGGAACAAACAAATAAACCCGGGACCAGCACTCAGATACTATGGACGACATTCTAAAGGGCATAGCTCGCCGCCCCTCCTTTACAGAAATAACAGAGCAAGTCAAACACAAGAGAGAGGCAACACCGATATCTTGACATTACCCACATACCTCCCTTCCTACTAGCACCAAGCCAACACAACAACACCCCTCTGCCTTTATCAAGTGAGGAAAAGAGGGGGTTGATTCAGAAATCTTACATAAATGGGAAAAAATCTTTGTGTGAAGTAAAAACATATACAATATACGACTCGACATTGACTGCTCCTTGTGGATTGCCGGTGCCGGGGCTGTGGCGGGGCCGACCGGGCTGTGGCTGTGGGCCGGGTGTCGGAATGAGCGGCATGGGTGCACTGCCTCTGAGGTGGCGCAGAGCTTGGGACAGCAAAAGAAAAAACAGAAAAAAGAAAAAAAAAAACAGCAACAACAACAACAATTTACGATATCACACACACACACACACACACACACACACACACACACACACACACACACACACACACACTGATATCTATCTATCTATATCTATCTATATCTCCATGTATCTATCTAACTATATAAATATACATATAGGTATATATATATATATATATATATATAATTTTATATTATATATATTTATATATGATTGCACAAGCATACAAGAAACAACGTTGTAGATTTTAAGCTTACTTTTAAATCTACGTCTTAACAAAAAAGTATATATATATATATATATATATATATATATATATATATATATATAGAGAGAGAGAGAGAGAGAGAGAGAGAGAGAGACAAATAGTTATCTTTGTAACACGACCATCTCCGATCCCCGCACTTCAAGGTGTAACCAGTAGCATCGTATCGGAAACCAGTTATTACCCCAATGCTACTAATTACCACATTCCCCCCTCACAGGAGTGGTGCCAATAATCTGTTAGAGATACATGCTTAAGCAAGGCGTTCAGCCTATAACACAGAAAAGTCAATATCTCGTTTTGAAAAAAATCAACAAAACA
>JADBJO010023136.1:15000-26946 GCA_016801955.1 Conus betulinus
TCTCTCTCTCTCTCTCTCCTCTCTCTCTCTCTCCTGTGTGTGTGTGTGTGTGTGTGTGTGTGTGTGTGTGTGTGTGTGTGTGTGTGTGTGTTGTGTGTGAGAGGGAGAGAGAGAGAGAGAGAGAGAGAGAGAGAGAGAGAGAGAGAGAGAGAGAGTTTTCAGACATTTTTCTTCTTCAGGGACCCTCATGTTTTTAACTGTATTTGCTCGTGCGTCGATCATGAAAATTAAGAATTGAGTTTTGCAACAAACCGCGCTGCTATTGAAAAATCTGTAGTTCGAAAACATTTTCGTTTTCTTTTGTTTCTACCTTTTCTTTGGTAAATGTTGAATGTAATTAAAAAACGATAATGTACACTCGTATGAAACGTCATGGTTCCCTGTTTAAACCTCTTTCCATTAAGATCTGTTTTTCATGACTATTACAAAGAAGTTATAGTGTGTTTAGCTTTTTGTATAGTACGTGGTATATTCATAGGACTGAAATTCGAAAGAAGATGCTTTCAAGGATATCAATTTCACCCTTAATTGTACGGAATAGAGATTATAATCAAACTGAAGAGCTGCTAAAGAATATATTGTATGAGCACAAGCTGAATTCAAAAACACGACTGTCCCCTTTTCTCTCCCCCCCCCCCCCCAAAATTTTCACCGTATACCAGGGCATATATATCTTAATGGGAATTATGTAGCGTGCAGCGTTACTGAGAACTATCCAGTGTACTAACAGAAACACCAAGCACAGTGCAAAAGTAAT
Source organism: Conus betulinus (assembly GCA_016801955.1). Classification (NCBI taxonomy): domain Eukaryota; kingdom Metazoa; phylum Mollusca; class Gastropoda; order Neogastropoda; family Conidae; genus Conus; species Conus betulinus. Next base: position 15,758 of record JADBJO010023136.1, read on the forward strand.
GCTTCTTTCATACGTAATTCTATGTAGACACGGGAATTTTCGACAACGATCTCTTCCTCAGACGTCACAAATAACGGACATAAAAAGTTGCAAAACAAATACCTCATAGATTACTTCCATGTCTGCCATCTAACACGTCCTGAAGAAGTGCTATTTGTATAGAAACAATACCCCATAGATTACTTCTATGTCTGTCATCTAACACGTCCTGAAGAAGTGCTATTTGTTTAGAAAAAAATACCACATAGATTACTTCCATGTCTGTCATCTAACACGTCCTGAAGAAGTGATGTGTGTATAAAAGTCACTTGCGTATTCTGTGTTGTTTTGATATAAGTGGTATTTTCCACTCTGTTCAATGTAAGCGTTTGTATTGTGAGTTATCTTCCTTGACGTTAACAAGAACTGTGATTGTTGCCGACGACGATAACTAAAATACAGTTGCAGAACTAACTGCATTGTCAAAATCCAACTTTATCTGATTTTTGCGCCCAAGACTCTTCATGCAGTCAAATCAAACAATGATCAAGAAGTGCTCGAACGAAAGCCGAAGATTTGAACAAAGTACTCTGAGCTGTTGTTCAGAAAACGAATAACATTATTGTATGGAAGGCCTACCACTAGCCCCTCTTTCAACCCTTTCCACCCACCTTTCTCCTACCTCAATCCCATGCCATCTTCAAACATCTTTATCATGTTGCTTGTCTTTCACACATTGCTATTTATAGTCCAACATGTCACTATTTACGATGCATGGACCAACCTTATGTGGTAAAAAAAGTGGTTTAATTTGTGTCTACCCCCCCCCCCCCCCCCCCTCCCCTTCTCCCCTTGTATGTATTAGGTATACATGTGCCAGGCCGATTCTGCAAATATTCTCGCTACTGGTCATTATCGAGAGCTCAGTGCACCTGTTCGTAAGACAGCTGCGTGCAGAACGAACGCGTGTTTTCACTTTACCTTCCCTGGTCCATACCTGTCGGAGCTGTAGGGACAGCGGACCTCATCTTCATGCTCCGTGCACTGAGATTTCAGATCACAGGGAAAGTGTTCAAAACAGCTCAGGCCACACTGACACTGAGCAGTTCCAGGTACCCAGTCCTGGCACAAGATGAGGTTTCAAGTGTTCTGCATGGAAAGAGAAGCGAAGTTTAAATCGAATACAATCACTCGAATCACAGCCATCGAACATGTACAAAGACAAATGGGATTGTTTGCTCACCACTTTACCAAAGTCATCAGGGAAAAAAAAGAAAGGGGAGTGCTGCCTTTGGTAGGGCGTAAGAACATTTTGCCTGGAGCCACACTGACCAACACAGATGAGAAGTGGAATCTCACTCTGCCATGTGATAGTGCTCAGGAAGATGATGTGATTAGGTGGTCTGGTCAGGGTGACACAGCTTCTTATTTCAGGTAACCATGGGGTGGATCCATCCAGTCCTGGTGTCTGTATGTATCCTGCACAACAACAACGTCCCAATCATATCAGAACTGACCACAAGATGTAATTCAATGACTAACCCAATATTCAAGTGTATTTTCACTTCAACAGAATACCGCATTTAATGCTATTGATTGATACACCTAAAACGTTTTATTAAATTTGAAGGATGTAAAAAAAAAATTGAAGGATGTGCTTTAAAATAATATAGAAATTTGCAATTAAATGCTACCAGTCGTTAGAATTAACGTACGATGGGAATGAGTCTAATACGACTGTCATACAAAGTTGTTTTATACCACAGCTCTGTAAATAACGAACATATTTCAAATGCTATCTTTGTGTTGTGAAATTATATTGTGCAGCTTTCTGAAACATGGCACAGAAAATCATCAGGAAATGTACACCTGGTACACTTATGGAGAGAGAGAGAGAGAGAGAGAGAGAGAGAGAGAGAGAGAGAGAGAGAGAGAGAGAGAGAGAGAGAGAGATTCTGAAAATTAAACCCTGAGTGTTGGGAAAAAGACTGTTTACATCAGACAATGTAGTCATTCAATGTGTGTGTGTATGTGTGGTGTGTGTGTGGTGTGTGTGTGTGTGTGTGTGTGTGTGTGTGTGTGTGTGCGTGCGTGGTGCGTGTGCGTGCGTGCGTGTGTGCGTGCGTGCATGGGTGCGCGCGCGCGCGCGCGCGCGCGCGCGCGTGTGTGTGTGTGTGTAATAATTATAATAAAATACTCACCAGCACCTGTAGACAGATAAATCATTTGAAGTTCCCAGCGCTGCCTCACAGATCGGTTAACAGCAGAAAAACACAAAGACACGGACGCATTTTTCCTGAAATTTGGATGAATGAATCATGTGCTTTGGGACATCTGTATACAATAGGACATTGACAGTGGCCGTCATGCTGTAGAGGACTGGAAACTTTCGGGTATATTTGCACCTTATGAACACTGAATCACGGATCAGTATGTAAAGGTCGTCTTCAAATTTAAACACGATAGGATGTTCGCATTTGTTAATTCGAAAACCACAATTTGGTAAGATTGTACACTGACTACGAACCGACACGCCATCGAAGAACTTCAGATGAAGTTAGAATATAGAGATGACCAGTGGAACCTTCAGTAGTGAATTCTTTGACTGCTGGGTTTTTCCAAGCATTTAGCCAAACCAGAAAAGTTCCAAGGAAGCATTCTTTGTTTTAGTAGTCTGAGTATTAGGTCTGTCTGAAGTAATTTGTTGTGTTGAAACATTAACACTGGTGCTCTGAGTTGTACGAGTGTTCAAATATCGTACGGTTGATCCGGTCTCTGTTATGTTTTGTAACCTCTGTATATTTTTGGTTGTGTTTATGACTTCACCATTTTATATGAAAAAAAAATATAGCACTGTGCTGTGCTTTTCTACCTTTAGCCTGTTTTCCTCTTGATTTCTGACATAAACCGCTACATTAAAGATATTGTAAAGCACACAAAACATAAGAATAGCATCCTTGAAGCGTGTATTCCCCAACCATTGTATGGTAGATTGAGATTATCGTCGGGCAGATTTTATATAACACTGTGTTACAAATGAGAATAAGGACCCACATAGGATCTTGGTTAGTAATATAAAAAAAATGATAAATGAAATGCATCTATAATGTAAACGAGACAAGGAGAGGAAGGAACCATCGACGTAGAATGCAGTGAAAACATGTTTCTTTGCCGGTGAAGAAGGTGGTTTACCAAGCGGTAACAAGGGAGAGAAAAAAAAAACGCTTCTTGTATGCAAAAACACACACACACACACACACACACACACCACACCACACACACAACATACCCAATATATATATATATATATATTATATATATATAAATAGATATATATATACACGCCGCGCGCGCGTGCGGCGCGCGCTTTGGCGCGCATGCACAACATACACACACATGCGCGCGCGCGTAGCCGGGCGCGCTTACATATTTCAGAGCTCTTCTACTTTTGTTGTTTCTGTTAATTAACTGTAAAGTGTTCACCAATTAATTTTTCAGTTGATACGGATGCTGATTGACTCGGTATACTTCCGAGCTATGTGTGGGTCATTTTTCTGGACTTTTTTATACCTGCCTTGGAAAACGTGCTCGCGAGAGAGCAGCATGCGTGTCCGCTGACTGTGCAGTCCGTGCTGCAGTGGCAGTTGTGGCTTGTGTGTCCTGTTTCGGTTCTTGCTTCAGTGCGGGAGGCATGGACAGAAACCTCGGCCCCCAGCAAATATCACCCCAGCTTAATCCGCAAAGACAGCAGCAGACAAAGGGAAGGAAAACACATACTGCTGATCAAGCGATCATTGCTGAGCTTGTTGGAATGCTGGTTCACTGCACCAGAAGATAACGGCCATGGACAAGAACATTGACAATATAAATTCCACAATGTTTACGAACAAAATTGTAATGAACGGACTGCAGAGTGACTTTGCCGATGGGGCAAAGAAGATAAAGAACTGAAAAGAAAAAAAATATATCGACAGGATCGAAAACAAAGTTGACGACTGAAAGGCAGAACTAGACGGAATGGACTGTTCCATCCATTTCACCGCCACAGGTCCTGACCCAGATCTTCATGCATCGTTGGTTCGAACCTTGAGGTACCTTTAAATTTAACCCTAAATATTTCTCAAATTGAAACATGACCTTAAGCTACAACCTGTCGTTCATTTTTGTAAGAATATTACTTTAATCCATGTTTATTTCATTTCATTTATTGGCCACCCTAAAGCCAGATTCTGACACGATTTTAGTATAGCTTTAAACAACCTCAAACTTAAAAACTGAAGATCATTCTATTCTTAATACAAAGCAGACCTAAAGGTTACCATCTTTTTATGTCAAGGTTTCTTTTTATTGTTTTTTGTTTTCAATTTTAGTATAATACATATTTTTTCTTGTCCTTTTCGACTTCTCTTTTTCAAACAAGAAAAAATCTGGAACGGGGATCACTGACCCGCGATCTATGACCAGAACTGGCTGTTATTCAATTTTCTTTTGTGTACTGATTTGCCATTTCTTTTTAAAATCAAGACATTTCATAGCGAGATTGTAGTATATTTTTTCGATTTTATATCTTATCCTATTGCTTCAAGTTTGTTTGCAATGAGGATATTGTTTTTGTTCATCCTGATTTTTTTTATACATAAAATTTTTTCCCGGTAAAATTACAAAGGTTAAAAACATCATCTGTCTTTGTTTTGTCTTCCATGCCAAAGAGAATCAGTTCGATGCTAAATGACAGCCTGTGACAAGCCGCACATGTTTACCTCAGCTTGATTGTAAGTCCCATGCAAAAGGAAAAGTCCCATTTTACATACATAGGTTGCCTCTATTTTTTCCTGCTGTACAAAAATTGCAACATGTCACTGTTAACATTTTTCCAGTTTTTCTTAACATGGTAAACTGGTTACTAAGATTTCTATCATAATGTTATGGGTTTCCCCCCCCCCCTTCTAACTTGTCGTGATGTGTTGTCTGAAATGTATATTGGTCTTTCCTAACTTGTCGTGATTGTTTGTCCTGATTCTTGTGGTTTTGTTAAACTTGTGATGATGTCCGTCTAATGTTAATGGTTCTTTAAACTGTCGTCGATGTGTCGTCTAATGTTTATGGAGTCCTTCTAACTTGTATTTTGCGTGTGCGTTTAATGTTATGGGTCCTTATTGAACTTTGTCGTGATGGTGTCGTCTAATGTTATGGGTTCCGGGAAACATGTGAAGTGAGAGTGTCTAGTCAAAATGTCTTGGGTCCCTTCTAACTTATCTTGATGTCAGTCTGGAGGATTTTTTATTTGGGTCCTTTCTAACGTAGCGTGTGATACTGTTGTGTTCCCTAATTTTGCATAAGGGTCTCGTTCTACTATGTGATGTTGGTTGTGGGGATGTTTGGATTATTAGCGAATGTCGTGACGAGTAGCATTACTGATTAGGTCCATTTTTCTAACTTGTTCTGTTGGGGATGTTGACGTCTGGAGTTGTTGGGTGGCCGTTTCTGTGATTATGGGGTGGTCCTGTGGTGGTGTGGTGGGGGGTGTGAGCGGGGGCCTCGGACGGAGTCACTTGTGGGAGCGTTGGGAAGCCTGTGAGGAGATGACTTGCTGAGGGGGTTGTGGGGCAGTGTTGGTTATGAAGTGTCTGTATACTGCGGGACATAATGTGCAAAGAACATGCTCTTTACGTATTCAGGGGAAGAACTGGGAGGGGAGTTGATGTGGGGGGAAGAATTGAGAAGGTATAGTGATCGGCAGTACGTGCATTCAAACCTACAAACAGTGAAGAGCAGATCATTTTTTTTGTTCATAGTTCTGTTGTGACACTGGGGCTTGGCATGTACGTTGCGACCATCATGAATTTGAGAATGTTCCGATTATTTCTTCTTTCACTTACGTTGTTAATTAACGTACCGACTGAGAATAATCCTGAGCAAGGTGAACTGGCAAGAGCGGATCCGACTGTTTGGAAGGAAGAATATGCAGAGTCATTCACTGATTATATCTGCGGTAACGAAGAAAAAGAAATTCATTATTTCACTTTACACTTGAATGGTGCCATTGAAGTAGTTCGAAAAGAAAAAAACCTGTCTTGTTACATTCCATGAATAGGCCCTTTGCACGGATCAAGTGAGTAGTCAGGGCGGAAAATGACAGATCCCATGCATATTATCCACCCTGGTGGGACGTGGAGTGCCAGCGTGCGAAAGAAAAGAATACAAATACCTGGGTATATTCGGACGATCCAGGTCAATGAAATTTAATCCAATTATCTGAATCGTGAAAAAAAAAAGGCAGTACAGAAGGGAAACGCGTGTAATAATGCTAGGTGAAATGCTGTGTGTTTGCTGACACCAAGGCCAAAGCGCTTATGTTGTCAAAGAGTTTAAACAATCATTGACATAACTCAACCAAAGCCTCATGGGGGTTTCAAAATTGACTCTTGCCTGATCTGTTTATAGATACTCGTGCTGTGGTAAATAATCCAGAATTGTTTAATATAGCAAATCATTGAATAGTCGGGTATCAGTGTGTAGGTAGTTCAAGATGTCCCCTAACACAATCCTTTAGCTGTCACTACCAAGGCGCTTGATTGGTTAAATGCGTTTCAACGCCAGACGAGGGGTGAAAATTCCAGACGTTGAATTTGTCGTTGCATTCCGTGCATTGAAAAGTGTAAAGCACATGGGTGCAAATAACCATTGTGTGTATCATACTGCAGTAGTTGTTCAAGACCTCAAAGAGTTTTTGTGCAGCAAATGATAATTCTCGAAGTTCAAGCAGATTTCGTGCAAAGATTGGCCGTTATGACTTGACTTAAATCGACGATTTAGTAGAGTTAAGTTAGGGGCTCTCCTCCCTCTCCCAGCCTAGGGCCTGTTCGCGATCCTAAAAACTGTCTGTCACTGGACTTTGGTTGCATGGCCTGGTGAGTAACGCGGTTGAACCAAAAAATCATTTTGGTCTGGCAAAACGGGTTGTGCAGAAACCAAGGTAGGGTCCCTCCAAGTTTTGTTAAGTTATTCCAGACGGCTTGAAGTAAAACGTTTGACAGCATAGTGCCCACGAAACCACACGAAGTCTGGGTAGACTTGTGTCCACTATTTCAGGAACAAAAAAACAAATATCTAATTGGAGAAATAGCTCTCCCTCTGACATCAAGGCTAAAGCGGTTTTTTTTATAGGTACAGGAATGGAGCTTCATGGCATTTGCCTCTGATTTTTCTGACGGATGTCTGCTGGTATGCTTGGCCTCTGTACATCGGAGTTACCGTGGAGGGTCGATTTTCGGGACTTCATATCAATCTGAGGTTTCTACTGAGTGACTGCTGGAATGCCTGGCCTCTGTACATCGTAGGACCGTGGAGGTATTTAAATCCTCTATCATGTCCCCTCTCAGCCTCCGGTGTTCCAAACTTGGTAGCCCCAACAATCTCAGTCTCTCAGGGTAGGAGCTTCTCTTTCAGTGAACTTGGGAGTTTTGTTGCTCGCCTCTGAACATCTTCAAATGTCACCTGCAAATAGCGGTTTTTATGGAACGGTTGCCAGACACAGTGGCCATATTCTAATAATGGTCGGACGAGGCTTTTTTGTACAGCTGAATGAACCCGAATTTTGTCTCAGTCAGAAAATCAAACGATCGCCTTATCAGGAAGCCCAACCATTTGTTTTTGCTTTAATAGCTGTCGACTGTGCAACATGCTCTTAAAACTCAGTTTGTCGTCAATGAGCACTCCCAGGTCCTTGCGCTTGCGCGGCTTACCGTTGTCTCTTTCAGTGTCATCCTTGTACTGTTGCCCTCTTCATTTTGCCCGTCATGTAGTATATGTCTCCTGACTTCTCGCCCGGGCCCGCGGCCCTTCTGCCCCCCCCGCCCCCCCCCCCCCCCCCCCCCAGTTTCATGACGCTGCATCTATCTCTGCGGATGGAATTTGAGCCAGCCACGTGTCAGACCGAGTGCTGAAGTAGGTCGTGGTCATCTTGAGATAGGTATTTGGTCCCGTGGTCTATGTCACTTCTTTTGTAACACTTTCGGTAATCGTCCGCAACGGCTTTTCACACAGTGTTCTTTACTCTGACTGGGAGGTCGTTGATGAGCGCGATATAACGAACCTAAAATCGGTCCAGCACAGCCCTCCCCTCGGGATTGCCATTTGCTCACGCTGGCTTCCTGTGACTGCGGTGCCATTCCATCACAATCACTGCTAGTAACGGCTGCTTCCTGTTTGGCCATAAAAGTACCTTGAACCAACCCCACACACTGTCCCGTGATACCATGGGCCGCAACCTTTGACCAGAAGTCAAATACGACTGGGGCACTGGGCCGAATGAATGCCTTCTGAAAGTCGATGTAGGGGAAAGAATACCACATCCACGCTGCCGCCGGAATTCGGGACGTCTACAATGTTGGTCCAGATATCCATCACACTTCCAGCAATTGGTAATCATAAATGCAGATCGTCCAGGTACGTAAAAGCCATGAGTTGGTTCTTCAGCAAAAGCGATCCATGAGTTCTTTCAGCAGTGTTCCATGACGTGACGCGCTCGATTCTTCTCCATAACCTTGCAGGTTATGCAAATTTTAACTAACAGGTCTGTAATTGCTTGGGCACCAATTCTGAAACCCTCTCTCTTCTTCTTGAATATGGGTGTAATGTAGGCTTTCCTCCAGTCCTCTGGTTTATTTTCCATTGTCCAGTGTCCCAGTCTGAAGAGAAGATGGGCCATAGGCTTCTCCAACTAGTCAGCTGCTTTGGCGGGTATCATGGTGGCAATCCATCGTGCCCTGCTGCCTTGCCTGTATGTAGTTGGTCAGGTGTTTTCGTACAACCTCCTCAGTGACATAAATTAAATCCTCCAAATCGCTTCATGTGAAACTGTAATCTGGCGGGTCTGGGAGAGTGGGCCTGTATCCATCCAACTGTAAAAACACTCTTGAAAAACTGGCTCTCCGCAATTCTAGGCCTTTTCACTATCTGTCTTCGTCTTGGAACCATCGTCTTTTCTTGAGGTCCGCTATTCCAGCCCTTGTTTTGGATTTTCATTTGGCATAGTTCCAGAATGCTTTTAGGTTGGTTTTCACTTCTGATGCCACCTGTGCTTCCAACGTTCTCTGCGCCTTTCTGCAGGCCTTCCTTGCCCGATTCCTCGCTTTTTTTCTGTACGCTTCATAATTCTTTCCATCACTTGTGGTCTGCCATTTGTTCTGAAAGAGTTTGTGCTCTGTCTTTCTGACTAACGTCAGCGTACCCTGATCCAGTCCATTTCTTTTCCTCTCCTAACCGTTTGGTTCTGGTCTTCGGATTTGACTTGGTGATGGCAGAGTTAAATGTGATCTTTTATTGTTTTCCCATGCTGCATCTGGTTGCAAGTCCCCTCAGTTTCCTCTGTCCGTGGATTTTTTCCAGTCCCCTCCTCCTCCTTACATCAACATCAGTTTTCCTGTAGTTGAATCTTGTCTCTTTCGGTGGCTTCCCGCATGAGCATGAGAGACTCGATGACAAGTGAGAAGTGATCGCTTGTTTTTTCCCAAGTCCTGCCTCTACTCTGATCTCGTTGATCATGTCTCTCTTCTGTTCGTGAGAACCAGGTCAAGTACGTTGGCTTTTCTGTCCCCTATAGCGGGTTGGGTGCCTTTTGGTGCTGAATTAAGAATGCGTCTTTTATTGTCTTCAGGAAACTGATACGGACATTGTTCTGACTCCATTCCCCATACAGTCCTTCGAATGACTATAAACCGGAGGTTCCCGTGTGTGAACCGCACGCATAACATCTTGCAGCACACGTACAAATCCCATCACCAACTTTCGGAAGAGAAGGCCAGTTTGGCCGTTGGTATGGATGACACGTTACACATAACATGCACCCTGCGTGAGAGATTGAAGAATGGAGGAAGTAAGGAAATTGAGTGAACGATATTGAACGATATTGACTGGATGACACGGGAAAACGACTGAATTAAGCGCCAGCTGGCAGCTCTTCAGTCGGCACTGACTACCCGGTAGGCAGGAGCCCGTTTGTGTAAACAGCGTATAATAGCTCTATATAGCATTATTATTATTGCTGTTATTATTAGTTATTATTATTATATGTTTCCGGTCCAGGCCTTTGTCCTGTAACTTTCTTCTTTCTCCTCCAATAGTCATTCGTCGAAAGCCAGTCGACGTCTGGGAAGCTTAGGTCCACCCCATCATCATGTTATAAGACAGAATGTAGGGTCAATCACTATCATAAAGAAATTCCATGTTCCAGGTTCCCTTCTTCTCCCCGTCTTTCCTCTCGTGTTTTGCCCCTTTCGTGGCACTTGTGACTGCCGTGTTTAGCTTTAACGTACTCCCTATTACCGAGCGCGCCCGCCCTCCTCTCCTGTGGCATTTCCCACTAATATGTACTCGGAGAAATCCTATTTCAGTTTTGTTCGAAAATGGATGGTTTATTTTTCTTGCTTGCTTTCCGTACATACTGCCAATGGCTGCCTCCCCACTCTGTCAGTAAGTTGTTAACTCAAAATTCATACATGTCTTTTTCTAGGTCAATACCTGCGCACTCTACTTCATTGAGTCAAAAAAAACTTCCGTGTTTTCCCACACTTTACTTCTGTTATCTCCAATGATGTCAGGTCAGTTGGCTTGTAGATGTCGCGATGTCCTTAGCCTCGTTCCTTTGGGTTCATCAGCATGGTCGCATTAGTATAAAACAAGTGGCTAATTTGCATACTGTATTTTTATCTCTTTGGTATGGTAAAAGGAAACGCCAGTTAAAACACTAGAAAAACTTTGGGTAGGGTCCTTGTACCTTTATGTAGATTCTATTTAACAAATTAAAAGTGTTGCTGTTTGGGCTCTTCTTCAATTCCACGATTCGCCGGCGTCTTTTGCCGGCCGCTGTTTTCCCCACGTTCACCCTTTGCGTTTCTTCAGAACCATGAAACCTGTCCGTCCCCCGATCTTTTGGCTCCGATCTCGTCCTTCTTCTGGTTCTGGCGTAGTTTTCCTGGCAAATGGATCTTCTTCTTCCTTCCTTGGTGCTTCCCCTTTGGATCAGTTATCTTTTTCCGCATAGTGCCCACTGGTGCCCACAGGTCTTCTTTTCTTTCTTTCCTCGGATTTCCTCCTCCTTTGGTTTTCTGACCTCCATTCTCTTCGTGTAATAATTTGTTTGCTGGCAAAATCGCTTTCACATCTCTGGGCCCTTCTGAGGAAACATTGGTCTGAGGTGTGGGCGTTTT
>JADBJO010023137.1:0-10000 GCA_016801955.1 Conus betulinus
AAGGGACTAGGTGCCTCACCTGTTGGTCAAGCCATGGGTACCATCAGCGCTGTTAATGATCTGGGTGGATGCCTCACCTTTTGGTCAAGCCATGGGTACCATCACGCTGTTAATGATCTGGGTGGATGCCTCACCTGTCGGTCAAGCCATGGGGTACCATCAGCGCTGTTAATGATCTGGGTGGAGCAGAAGAGGTTTTTAGTGGCCAAAGAGACTGGATGCCTCACCTTTTGGTCAAGCCATGGGTACCATCAGGGCTCTTAATGATCTGGGTGGATATGGATGCCTCACCTTTTGGTCAAGCCATGGGTACCATCAGGGCTCTTAATGATCTGGGTGGATATGGATGCCTCACCTTTTGGTCAAGCCATGGGCACCATCAGGGCTCTTAATGATCTGGGTGGATATGGATGCCTCACCTTTTGGTCAAGCCATGGGCACCATCAGGCTCTTAATGATCTGGGTGGATATGGATGCCTCACCTTTTGGTCAAGCCATGGGCACCATCAGGGCTCTTAATGATCTGGGTGATATGGATGCCTCACCTTTTGGTCAAGCCATGGGTACCATCAGGGCTCTTAATGATCTGGGGGTGGATATGGATGCCTTACCTTTTGGTCAAGCCATGGGTACCGTCAGCGCTGTTAATGATCTGGGTGGAGCAGAAGGGGTGTCCTCGGGGCACTCGCGGATGGATTCGATCTCCTTCTCGCAGAACGGGTCCACACACACCCGGCAGGTCACTGCACGATCATCAAGATCATCCGTCAGAATACTGGTCTCATCAATCAGTCGGTCAGTTGGCTGTCTGGTTGTCTGTCTCTGCTTCTGTCCTTCCTTCCATCCCCGTCTCTCTTTCTCTCCCTCTTTCCCTCTCCCTCCATTCCTCTCTCTCTCTCTCTCTCTCTCTCTGCTTCCCTCCCTCCCTCCTTCTCTCTCCTTCTCTCTTTGCTTTCCTCCCTCTCTCTCTATTTTTCTCTCCCATTTCCTCCCTCCCTCCCTCTCTCATGCTCTCTCTTTCTTTCTGTTTCCCTACTCCAGTAATTCCCTCTGCCTCTCTCTCTCTCTCTCTCTCTCTCTCTCTCTCTCTCTCTCTCTCTCTCTCTCTCTCTTCTTCTCTTTCCCTCTCTGTCTCCGCTTCCTTTTCTCCTTTCCCCTCTTCTCTTTCTCTTTGTCTCCCTCTCTCCCTGCCTTTTTTCCCCCTCTCTCTCCTGTCTCCATCTTTCTCGTTCTCTCCCCCCTCTCTCTCCCCCCCTCTCTCTATTTCTCTCTCTCTCCTTGAGCGCGTCGCACAGTTTTAGATGTAGGCTACACGTGTGGCTTTTTTTTTTTTTTTTTTTTTTTTTTTTACGAAAGCTACATACATGAACAGAGACAATGAAAAATATCGGGGGAGAGAGAGGGGTGTTGACGGAGGTATAGAGAGACGGAGACCAACAGAGAGAGAGAGAGAGAGAGAGAGGGAGAGAGAGAGAGAGGAGAGAGGGAGAGAGGGAGAGAGAAGAGGAGAGAGAAGTTTCATTCGGAGCAGAGGGCGAGTCACTTCTCGACTGACTAACATTTCTGGATCTCAGTTTGTAAACTGTATGGCGACAGAGCCACTGGCTCTGAAAGGGATCAACGTATGGTGCAAACAGTCAGTAAAGGACACTACAGAAACTGGAGGACTGGTAGAGTCCAGTACGGTTTTTGAGAGCAGTCACTGAAGATCGCAGGCTTCTCTGGGTCTCTTGAGGGTCATAGGCTGCAGCTGCTACAGTAAAAGTCCTCTCCTCTATTGCCAGCGCCTTTTTTTTTCTCAAATCTAATCGTTGAAAGAAAAATGCGCATGGAGTGACCAATTCAGACATGGTCTTCAACCCCCCCCCCCCCCCCCCCCCCCCCCCCCCCCCCCCCTCCCCCCGCGCCTCTTACCGCCTTCCGTCTCCCCTCCCCTTGACTTTCTCATTTGTTTTATTCTTCCTGCTCTATTGACCTTCTTTGTTTACCATAACTTCCTCTTCCTTCTGGTGACCATTCTGAGTGACCCAGTGACCCCCTCCTCGACCCCCATCCCTCCACCTTCCCTTCCCTCTTGTCCCCCTACCCCCCCCCCCCCCCCCCCCCCCCCCACCCCCCCCCCCCCCCCACCCCCCGCCGTGCCCCTCTCCCCCTCCATACTTCGTTTGATTCAGTGTCAGACGACACCAGATATAAGGTCATGGAGACTAAAAAAAAAAAAAAAAAGCAAACAAAAAGTGTCTTCTTACTAATCACAGGATCTTACTGTTTTTGGTGTGGGGAGTCAAAAACATAATGTGTGAGCATAATAAGAAAACATTTCTCTGACGATCTCTAGTCCTTGATGACAACGCCTGTCTTATTCATATCGTTGATGCAGTGGATTTTCAACAGAAAAGACGCTGACTCAGATATTTGTTGTTTGTTGTTGTTGTTGTTGTGTCGTATCCTGGCTAAAAAGACTCCAGGGATCATCCAAACAGCCGAAGTACTTGAACACTATGGTACAAATGCATCAGCTAGGGATGAGAACATTACGTGTGCGACCGTTTTTGATAACCCCTCCACGTGGGCAGCACACTCCGGCTTCGGGGGATTTTGGAGACTGATAATGTTATGATAGGAGCTTGTCACACTCAGATACTAAATCGAGAACTTCGATTTTTGTTATCTCCTTCTCTTTTATTGATAAAGATTGAAGTATATGATAAAGATTCAAGTACAAGCCAGGCCCTTTGCCCTGGGGTTGGGCATAGAATAGACCCACTGCCCTGCCATGCATGTCGTAAGAGGCGACTAAGGCAGGACCACCTCGCCCCGAGGATAAAAGGGTTTGCGTAGGGCTAACAACCCTACCTGTAAAAAAGACCAGTTACAGAAGCCTCGACGACAACGAACCAAACATTCACCTGGGCAAGGAAGGGTCTCCATCCCGGAGACTTATGACGCGGTGCAGTGAAAGCCGAAAGGAAGCTGCAAGGCTGACTCCCCTTCTAACACCCAGGACAACAACGAGAGTAGCCACATGGAACATCAGGACTATGTACGAAACAGGAAAAAACCATCCAAGTTGCAAGAGAGATGAAAAGCAACAAGATCGGCACACAGCAGCGAACATAGAAGTAAAGAGGAGCATCAAGAAGAGGGACTACTTTGACGACCTGGCCAGTCAAACAGAGGTAGCAGCCGGACAGGGGAACCTGAAGGACCTGTACCTGGTGACCAAGAAGCTGATGGGCAAGTTCCAGCAGACAGACAAGCCAGTGAAGGACAAGAACGGAAACCCACTGACAGCAACCGAGGAACAGCTGAAACGATGGGCAGAACACTTCAGGGAGCTGCTGAACCGCCCCGCCCCTGATGCACCACCAGACATCCCACCCGCGGAGTCAGAACTGCCCATCAGCTGCGACAAACCCTCAAAGGCAGAGATCAAGAAGGCCATCATGACTCTGAAAAATGGGAAGGCTGCAGGCCGGACGAGATACCAGCAGAAGCCATCAAAGCAGACATAGAGACAGCTGTCAACATGCTATACAGCCTCTTCAGCAAGATCTGGGAGAAGGAGGAGGTACCGGCCCAGTGGAAAGAAGGAATCATCATCAAGCTACCAAAGAAGGGAGACCTCAGGGACTGCAGCAACTACCGAGGGATCATGCTCCTGTCAATGCCAGGCAAGGTTCTCAACAGGGTTCTACTGGAGAGGATGAAGGAGGCTGTCGAACCCCAAGCTCCGAGACCAGCAGGCAGGCTTTCGGCGGAACAGAAAATGTGCCGACCAGATCGCCAGCCTGCGCATCATCGTGGAGCAGTCGCTGGAGTGGAACTCCCCCCTCTACATCAACTTCATAGATTACGAGAAGGCCTTCGACAGTGCGGACAGAGAGACGCTGTGGAAGCTGCTGAGGCATTACGGAGTCCTCGAGAAGACCATCTCCCTCATCCGGTGCACCTACCAGGTGCAGGATTGCCCATGCCGGCCAGCTGTCCGAAAGTTTCGAGGTGGAGACCGGAGTTCGGCAGGGGGGCCTGCTGTCGCCGTTCCTCTTCCTCCTGGTCATTGACTGGATCATGAAGACCACTACAACAGGCAGGAACAACGGTATACAGTGGACACTCTGGACGCAGCTGGACGACCTCGACTTCGCTGACGACCTGGCGCTCCTGTCACACAGCCACAGCCAGATACAGGACAAGGCCACTCGCCTGGAGACCACATCAGCCGGGACAGGGCTCAAGATCAACAGGAAGGAGACTGAGCTGATGAAAATCAACACCACTGTCAACACATCAGTCACAGTCGGTGGAGAGCCCATCAGGAAGGTGGAGTCTTTCGTCTACCTGGGAAGCATGGTTGACCAACACAACAGGGAGGCACGGACCGAGACATCACAGCCAGAATCGGCAAGGCAAGAGCAGCTTTCGTCATGCTCAAGAACATCTGGGCATCTGGAGGAATCAGCATAAGAACCAAACTCCACATCTTCAACTCAAATGTGAAGTCATTCTGCTCTACGGATGCGAGACATGGCGGACAACACAGACGATGCAACAAAAGATTCAGACATTCTTCAACACCTGTCTGAGGCGCATCTACAAAATCCGATGGCAGGAGAAGATCCGAAACGAAGATCTGTTGGAGCGTGCGGGACAGGAACCAGCAGCCAAGCAAATACTGCGAAGGAAGTGGGGCTGGATCGGACACACCCTCAGAAAGCCAGCGTCCAGACCACACGCCAAGCCCTGACCTGGGAACCCGCAGGGAAAGAGGAAGAGAGGCCGGCCTCACATCAGCTGGAGGCAAGACATGAGGCGGAGCTGAAACAACAAGGGACGAACTGGACTGGAATGACCAGAACAGCCCAGAACAGAGTGCGATGGCGAAGGGTCGTCGATGGCCTATGCTCCACCGGGAGCGACGGGCATGAATGAATGAAACAGGCCAGGCCATTTGACCGGCTGAATTCTGTAAATGTGATTGGTAGGGAGAGTTGTTAGGATTCCTCTGTAGATAGGAATAAGGATGGAGAGTTGTCTAACACTGCCACTACTGGCCCTCAACTTACAGCCTCGTTTGGGAGTTGTCGTGGGCTCTTCTGTGGTCGTTGTCTCCGGAGTTGTGGTTGGCTCTGTGGTGGTCATGGGCTCTTGGACCGTTGGCTCTGGGCTGGTTTCGTTCATCGCTGTGATAAGTGGAATTTCATCGTCATCATCATCGTCATCATCATCATCATCGTTGTCGTCGTCGTCGTCGTCGTCGTCGTCGTCGTCGTCATCATCATAGTCATCGTCATCATCATGTCATCTTCACTATCATGATTTCATCATCATCATCATTATCATTATTATCATCATCGTCATCATCATCATCATCATCATCATCATCATCATCATCATCATCATTATCTTCTTCTTCTTCTTCTTCTTTCTTCTTCCTCCTCCTCCTCCTCCTCCTCTTCTTCTTCTTCCTCTTCTTCTTCTCTTCCTCCTCCTCTCTCTCCTCCTCCTCCTCCTTCTTCTTCTTCTTCTTCTTTCTTCTTCTTCTTTCTTCTTCTTCTTTCTTCTATTTCATGATTTTTTTTCGTGGAACTGGAAGATGGTTCATGACATGATAACGGGATGGTAAATGGACATGGAAGAAGACCTGGACCACTCTCTCTCTCTCTCTCTCTCTCTCTCTCTCTCCTCTCTCTCTCTCTCTCTCTCTCTCTCTCTCTCTGTGTGTGTGTGGTGTGTGTGTGTGTGTGTGTGTGTGTGTGTGTGTGTGTGTGTGTGTGTGTGAGTGCCTGTGTGCGTGCATGAGTGTGTGTGAGCACATGTTTATATCCATGTGCGTCTATGCACGCATCTCTCCGTGTGTGTTTAAGTACGTTTGCATGCATTTGCAAGCCTATGCCTGGTATGTTATCTATGTGTGCAACGTTTGTCCATGTGAATGCGTGGTCAGTGAAGAGACTGACTGACCAACACAGCGGTCGCAGGAGAGGGGGCAGAGCAGACGAAGCAGTTGGTGGTTGGTGTTGCATGAGAAGGCCTGCACCAGGGTGTCACACTGCGAGTCCTTGTCCACACACTGACCAGTGGGCACGACGTCCACTGCAAAAAAAAAAAATCACACACAGAGTTAGTCATATACTGATACAGCTATTGCTAAATCTACATGAAATATACAAAAGGACTATCTTCATCCGTTTCCCCTACCTCTCACTCTTCTCTACCACATCAAAACCATTTGTAGCTTCCTAGATTCGTCATTTGGGTTTGGGTAGTTTGTTTGTTTGTTTGGGGATTGATGGGTCTGTCTTTTTTTGTGTGGCTTATTTCACCTAGAGTAGATAGACGATAAATTTGAAACTAACTAACTAACATGCACACATGCTCTGGGTCAGAATCCGAAAAGCCTAGGAGGTGGGGGGAGAGGGGCGAGGAAATTTGGGATGGGGATGTTGTACTCTTACGTGAAATTTGTCATTTTGTGGATTTGCAAAAAAAAAAAAAAAAAAAAAAAAAAAAAAAAAGAAAAGAAAAAAAAAAAAAGAAAAAAAAAAAAAATTGAAAAACAATCTGATAAAAACAACAAGAGGAAAATGAAGTGAGTTCGCTTACTTCTTTCCAATATGGGATCTGAGAAAGTGATGACATAAAGCACGCTAAAATGATACCCAACACAATAGAAAGGAAGTGTGTTCTTGTACATTATCAATTATACTCCTTCATGTACTGTGTTTCCAGGAAGTCTTGCATCCATGGAATACGTTGTTTAGAGACAACAGAGAACAATCTGATTAAGGTCCACCAAGTACTTATTGTGTGATGAATTCGCTATAGGTTATATATTACGGTACAAATGAAACAAAACATCTGAGTGTCATTAATGTCCTTACGTGACCAAACGGTGTTTTAATATTTTCTAATCAACACTTGATGTTTCGGAAACGGTTTACAACTCGACGGATTTTGGAGACTGATGGGTGTTATGCTAGGAGCTTGTGTTCTAGTCTATGTCAATTGGTCTGACACAGCCTTAAGCCAAGGCGTTTTCCCAGTTTGAATTTTGTTACAGGAGCTCGATTTTATCGTCTGATTCAGAAGGCTTCAGAGCAGCAGACTCATGGAGAACGATGCAACAGGGATGTAGTGAATGGTCCCTGCTCCAAAGAGGATACTGGCAAGAAACTGTTGTTTGCTGTATCTTCATCCTGCCCTGTCACTGGCGTTCATTCCAAACGGCTGATTTCGGATCTTCTGGTCAGAGGAAACCCTTGGGAGAACTGGTCTGCAAAAAGGTTTTAGAGGAGAACTACCTCGTGCATGTGTCTTAGCCCTAATTCGTTACACTCCAAGGCGGGGGGGGGGGGGGGGAGAGCAGGCTGCGTCAAGATCATGACTTCTGGATGCCCCTATGTTGCCATATTTTTTTAGCTGCTGCTGCTTTGAGTTGGGCCTGTACCTCCCGGAATGTTAGGCGCGTTTAGAGGCCACGTTTCCATGTAGCAGGTGTCTAAACCACTAAACTGGCCCCATCGTTGTGAGTTAAAACACCCATACATGATCACACCAGAATTTGTTGATTCAGTCACACCACAAACTGCTCTGAGAGAGCCAACAGAGAATCAAGGAGGAAACCGAACAGAGGAGACGCTGCATTGCTGCTGAGTCCCTGTTTCATGTTCAGACATGCCTTTTTCTGATTCAGCGTGTGCAGAACACCAGTTGTGTACTGAGCCCCCTGTTGACAACAATAATTGCTTAGTTAACGTCTTCATGGAATGCCCTGTGCATGCTTGCACCCTACGTGAACACACAGCGCAGGCTACCAAAGGATGGTGCAGGATTGCTCTCAGCTGGTGTATTCGGCGTTTGAGGACCAGTACTTCTCTGGGTCCCACCCGCACCTAAGGATGTATTTCTGAAAAGTTTTTTTTTTCCACAGGGTGAGAGAGAGCATTCCCTTATAGACGGAGGACCACCATGACTTCCATCCTGCCACAGTCCCTTGACATCAAACACCTCGCGGATGGGAAACTCAGCAAACGATATTCTGCTAAAACAAAAAATAGATCTAGGTACCTCTGAACACCACTTAAGCGGCTGAGTAAAATTTACAGAGTCGTCTCTGGTGAGTGGGCTCGAGCAGTCTAGTATTGATTGGTAGTTTCCTATGGGCTGAGGGTGTCATGGCTCTGACAGGGTACATTTGCATGCTGATGGTGTGTGGTGGGTAGTCAAGGTACCTAGAATGGCTGTAACTACCAATGATGGCTGTTGAGGAGGAGGCAGAGAAATGAGCATGATGAGTGCGTGGATTTTGCTGTCACGACTTCTCTCCCTCTCTCTCTCTCTCTCTCTCTCTCTCTGTCTCCTTTCATTCTCTCTCTCTCTCTCTCTGTCTCTCTCTTTTCTCTCTCTCTCTGTATCTCTCTCTGTCTCTCTCTCTCTCTCCTTCTCTCTCTTTCTCTCTCGCTGTCTCTCTCTCTCTGCCAGTCTCTCTCTCTGTCTATCTGTCTCTCTCTGTACATCTCCGTGTATGCATGTATGTATGCATGTGTATGCATGTAGCTACATGTTTTCTTCTTCAACTTTCATATATGTGCATATGCGTACATCACACTTTGTCTCTGTCCCTCTCTCTCTCTCTCTCTCGCTCTCTCTCTCTCTCCTCTGTATGTGTGTGTGTGCGCACGCACACGCGCACATGCATCTGTATGTGTATGTGTATGCATGCATCTGTGTGCATGTAATACATGCTGCTTGCTTCTTCACTTTTTGTATCTGTGCATATACATGCATCAAACTCTCTCTCTCTCTCTCTCTCTCTCTCTCTCTCTCCCCCCCCCCCCCCCCCCCCCCCAAGAACAGGTGCATGTGTAAGCATGCATCTGGGTGTGTGTACAGGCCGGACGGGACTGACCCCCACAGTGGTCACAGGAGAAGGGACACAGCAGACGAAGAAGTTCGTTGGTGTCACAGGAGAAGGACTGGACCAGGGTGTCACACTGAGCATCTTTGTCCGTGCACTGGACTTTGGGGGTGGTGGTCTCCCCTGTAACATGGACAAAGGTCGGGAGAGGCAGATGAGAGATAGGAGAGGATGGAAGAGAGGCAGAGGATAGAGGCAGGACTGCCGATGCCTTGAAGAGGACATGTGCGAGTATGAGAGGCATGTAGGAGGTCGAGAAACAGACACAGAAGGGAGAGAGAGAGAGAGAGAGAGGAGTGAGAGAGAGAGAGGCAGACAGGCAGACAGACAGACATAGACAGAGAGAAAGAGAGAGAGGCAGAGAGAGAGGGGAAGAGAGAGAAAGAGAGCGAGAGAGACAGCGAGAGGGGAGAGAGAGAGCGCGCGAGAAAGAAAGGGAGAGAGACAGAATGGGGTGCAGAGAGAGAGAGAGAGAGAGAGAGAGAGAGAGGGGGGCAGAAAGAGATAGGGAAACTAAAATTGCGAGAGAGAACAGTGAAAGCGAACATAGCTAGATTGAGCGCCCTTCATCTATCAGACTGGGATTTTGAAAAAAAAAAAAAGAAAAAAAAAAAAGAAAAAAAAACACCCAACTCCTTTGTTCAACCACCAGTCACTTCCAGGCTCTAACTGATGATTGTACGTGCCCAGGGGTCCTTTTATATTGTTTTCTTATCGTCTGCCCTTCGTGGCATTGCTCCATCATTGCTCATTCCGGTGACCCCATGCGCAGCTACAGTCAACGCTGTCGTGTTGAAGGTCTAGTATTCTGTGTTCCCAGGGAACAATGAGCATCAGTTCAGCACGAGAGTAATCTTAGGAAGAAGACGATGCACCATTGCTACGTTACAGCAGTCTTGTTCCCGTGGTCCCTGTTCAGAAGCAACATACTCACAGAGCCTGGCTCCTGTCACTGACGGCAGTGCTTGTTTTAACTGTAGAGCCAGAGTGAATGAGAATCCCAATCAGATGGACACCGTCATACCCCTTTCCATAACCTTGCTGCAAGTGCTGGTGACTTTGCGTTCACGGATGGTCAAG
>JADBJO010023137.1:12500-15000 GCA_016801955.1 Conus betulinus
TGTATAGGCACAATCAATTATCAGCGTAATTAGTCGCGGTTCTCCCAGGACCTATACATTTTAATGGGTCGCATATGACCCATGCCATCGGGTGAGGGAATAAGTTGCTGAACCGCCCTTTATCAGGTGTGGGTCTTACAAGACTCGCGTGATCTGAATAGGGATAAGCAATAGGGAAAAAGCCTCTACAAAATGTGTGGGTCTTAGGCGACCCGCATGATCGGGTCTGTGTAGTCAAAAACGTCATCCGGTAAAGATTAAAGGGATGCCATTCTCATGGTGGTGTTCAAAAAATTTCCCGACCAGTAGAGATTTTTCTCACAGGTGTGGTGGTAATCACAAGCATTTCATCTGAAACTGAAAGGAAGCAAAGACTAGACCCCTGCCACATAGTCTTAGGTTAAACATGGAACTCCAGAGCTTTTTTCGGCACCCTTTTATCCCCACACATCACACAAATCACGGGCCGAATTGTCCTAAATCCGTTCCATGGTCCTACATGGCACGATAACCGCAGTTTCAATGTCCCCTCTACCTGCGTGTGATTGTTTTAAGTGTATTAAGGGTCTAGGGTCCGTGGATTCATGGAAAATATTGTTGGAGAGACGGGATTACCATCTCCAATCCAGACGGAGATGTGTGTTCAGTCTGTTTCTGTGACTTTCTTGACATCACAAGGGATTCATACAATAGCTGGTGATTCCCTTTAACATCCAAAGGAACTCACACAATAGCTGGTGATCTCCCTTTCGAATCCCAAGGGACTCACACAATAGCTGGTGATCTCCCTTTGAAATCCTAAGGGACTCACACAATAACTGGTGATCTCCCTTTCAAATCCCAAGGGACTCACACAATAGCTGGTGATCTCCCTTTGTAAAATCAAAGGAGACAGCGGTGAGCGCCAAAGCCACATGGCAGCACAGGTGGTTTGTGTTTTAACGTGGATATGATAATTCCACGTGGACTGCAGCATAGCAAGCCTGTGTCTGGCAGCACATAACGGGCAAAAGACGGGTGGTGGAATATACAGCAAGGGAGTTGACTCTGATGCCACCAAGGGGACACACATAGGTAGGTCAGAAAAAAAGTCTATTTGAAAGTAAGAGAGTAATGTATACTGTCACTCGCTGTCAACTCATAGGGAACAAAAGAAATCTTATTCACGAAACACACTTTCATTGAAAAAGAAAACAGCAGCATACTGAATAATAACACGAATCAGTTACTTTCAATTTTTGTGACAAAAATACAGTAGAAATCTACACGCGACAAACGTACAAGAAAAATGTGTTTTTATCTGAGTGTGTTATGTGCTTCACCATAATGTGCCTCACTACATCACACCTGTCTATTGAAATGGCTGAGAACGAAGAAGCCACTGCAGGAAACGAGTCGTTCTGGCTGAAACTGATCAGCCATTTCACAAAATTACCACCTCATGCACTCTCAGTGACTATTTCACACATTCTCATCGGTACATATGCAATACTCATACCCAAACGCATTCAGACACAGTCATATGTATATGTGCAACGCACACACAGAGGACCACAAACATACACGCTCATTCATGAACACACTCACTCGCTCTCTCAGATGTTGACTACCTCATTGATTTAAAAATCTATTAGCCCATTCATTCATGAACACAAAACTACACACTCGTTCACGAACACACTCACTAACCTACACACTCATTCACGAACACACTCACTCGCTCAGATGCTCACTATCTCGTTGATTTACAAGTTTGTTTGCCAATTTATTCATTCATTCACTCACTCATTCATTAATTCACTCATTCATTCATTCATTTGTTCGTTTGTTTTGTTCCACCCTTCAATCATTGATTCATTTACAGACTAACCTCCTCAACCACTCACCTCCAGCCTCACAGAGGCCGCAGGAAGCGGGGCACAGGCGAATCACAATTTGATCACGAGCGCAGTCTGTGGTCTGCACCAGCTGAGAACAGTCAGGGTCGTAGTCAAAGCAGTTCCCAACTTCTGGCGTGAAGTCTGCAAAATCACACCACAACACCATCACTGTGTAGCTTGATCGCATTCAGCTAGTCACCTCTCAGAGTCAACCAACTTGCGGTTGGGGTCCAAGGTGTTGCAAACTCCAGCCTCTGGTGTCAAATCTGCAGATGACAACACAGCACCGCAGCTTGTGTTTTATTCCAACCAGTCAGTCTGTCAGAGTTAGTACACTGCAGCATCGAATTATAGCTGTTACTACAGTTTAAAAAACGTCTGCGATGTGGTGGGCAAATTACAGCAATGTACCTCATAGCCAGGTGTGGGATCATAAGCCCAATTCACCTGCCTGGATCAGCTGAGTGGAAAGTCAGGATCATTATTTAAAAAAAAAGAAAGTTTCCAACTCTTCGTCTGAAGCAAAATTTAGAGAGAGAGAGAGGGGGGGGGGGTAGTTACTGCCAAGGACACAGACAAACAGAGTACAGGACAAGACACAATGCATTTTACTTCTTGGG
>JADBJO010023137.1:17500-20000 GCA_016801955.1 Conus betulinus
CATCATCATTATCATCATCATCATCATTATCATCATCATCATCATCATCATCATCATGGTCGTCATCGTCGTCGTCATCATCATCATCATCATCATCATCATCATTGTCATTATCATCGCCGTAGTCGTCGTCGTCATCGTCGTCGCAGTCGTCATCCTCCTCCCTCTCCTCTTCCTCCTCCTCCTTCTCTTCATCATCATCATCATCATCATCATCATCATCATCATCATCATCATCATCATCGTCGTCGTCGTCGTCGTCGACGTCATCATCCTCGTCATTGTCATTATCGTCGTCATCATCATCGTCAAAGATCACCAACATCACTCTCGCCCTGATCGTTGTCATCGTCTTTGTCGTTCTGGTCGTGGTCACACCACACACACACACACACACACACACACACACACACACACACACACACACACACACACTGACATTAAAATCAAGAGGGGGGAGGGGGGCGGATGGTGGTGATAATGATGTTGATGATGATGATGATGATAATGACGACGACGACGACGACGACGACGATGATGATAATAAATTCGATTATGATGACGGAGATTATATTTGGATCAAGACAAAATTCCTGCTCTGCGACCACTTTTAACTGATGTAAAACTTCCAGTTGAACGACAACACCTAGTTGTAATTTCTCATCAAGTGTCGTAAAAAACCACTACATCATCCATGTAAGCGTTTTGAAGCCTACCATAAACTGGAGCCAGCATTTAATCTTAAACTGATACTTAATCATAAGAACAACTCCCTACCAATTATTTCCCTTTTTTTTGGGGGAGGGGGGGGGGGGGGGGGGTGGGGGGGGGGGGGGGGGTCTTCACCGATGGAATCACACACAGTTTTCGAACACGTGATTTTCTCCTTAGTTGACAGACATTTCAGGCCTTCGCGTTTGCCAGTCACCCTATCTTTGCGCCAGCTTCAGGAGACAAAATAACCCCATTTCTTTGATTTGAATCTGTCTGCTTGGAACCACCTGGATTGTACCTTGATGGCCAAATGAAAGAAAAATAGGAGATTCAACTTTCAGACACAAAGAAAAAAAATTTTCAAGCAATCCAATTGCGCCCAGTCTATAAATACTTGATTTCTTAAGCAAGGCCTCGACGACGCATTAAATTTTTTGGTGTGCAGCCTGACGCTGTCAGAGAGGAAGTGTGGCGTACAGACAGCCAACTCGCACACAGGAGACAAGCAGACAGCCAATGAGGCCACAGGAACTGTGGTCAATGACACTTTGATTAGGGAAAGAAGAAAATGCTCGTCCCCGCTCCCCCTGTCTGTATCTAGGATCTGAACCAACCAGCGATGAAACGGAACTTAGTCAGGTTATGAGGATGAGAGGAGAGGAGGAGGAGGGGGGGGGGGGGGGGGGGGGGGGGGGGGGGGGAAGGAGAAGATGGAGAAGGAGGAGGGTAACATTACACACAGAATGTTACCTCTCTCAGCAGTAATTCCGTCAGACGGAGTTGTCATATCTGTAAACATATGGTAAAAGCATGATCACCTATGTTAACCACGACAACAACAGCAACAACAACAACAACAACAGAACCTGAAAACTAATTACACAAGTACTACAAGAAACAACAACAACATCAACCACACACTAAAAACTAATTACACAAGTACTACAAAAACAACAGCAACAACGACAAAACAACAACAACACACACACACACACACACACACACACACATACGTGCGCGCGCGCGTGCGTGCGCGCGCACCAACTGTTCAATGATGATAATTAGAATGATAACAATAATAATAATGATAATGACAATAATGATAACCATAATAACCATAATAATAACAACAACAATGATGATAACAGTAACCATGAGGTCAACAGCCACCACCACGACACATAACAAAAATAGCAACAAGCATAACACACAGCATACAACAACCGCAACAGCTCCGAGTATCTCGTGTTTGGAGATGTGCTAGACGAATTTGGTACCGTAAACAAACATCATTTTGATGTCAGGGACATGTCGTTGTTTCACTACGGACAGGAAATCTGCCCCGCACCCCAGCCCCCTCTTTAGTTTGTCACTTACTGTTTACATCTCCCTGTTTTACTTGAGATGTCGATGCCAATGAATCATACCCAGTCAACCTGTATTTGCTTCTTTTGTGCCGTGTGTTCCGTGTCAAAAATTCCAAGATTCTAAGGCATCGGTTGGTCTGAAATCAATGTTATTCTGTGCTTGTTCATTCTTTCGGTTGTTATTGCTGTGCCAGATGGAATATACGGCACGCCCAGAACTTAATATCACAGATGTAAACAGACGGAAAACCAAAGTACTACTACTACTACGCCCTGAACTAGCTATCAGTAGTGTCCTTCAGAGTTTTCTATCGAGAGGGCATTATTGTCCTTTTCATATCAATAGCTGCCAACTCCCCCGAAATTTTCTTGAATGTACCTATTCTTAAAAAAGCTTTGAGTGAAAAAAATTCAGGATA
>JADBJO010023138.1:0-25000 GCA_016801955.1 Conus betulinus
CGCCCACAAATACCGGCGGAAGGCCTCCAGGGCACCACACAGATACAACGTCAACTACCCGACCCCTGCGGTCAGACCATTCCACGTTGTTCTTGACGGAAACACGCTGGGGCACAGACTGTTATCCCCACTCGGTGTTAATCCGTCTCATCCACTTAGGGCTCACCATTTTTTCTCCTCTCTCGCGTCACCACGGCACGCCTTTCGTTCCGCCTCCTCTGCCCCATTTCGCCCCCATTCCACCCATTTCCTCTGCTCCCCCTTTGCACTCAATATCCCCAGAACTTCCATGCCCTTTAATCCACAACCCCTTCTGTCCAAACGATACTCACGGTGACGCCCTTTCGTCCCGCCCCCTCGCTCTGCCCAATACGACTACCCAGTTTCACTTCCCTCCACAATTCTGGGTCCATATGCCCACCATAGAAACCTTATCCATTACCCCTTTGCCCTCGTGATCCCCCCACCCAGATCACGCCCTAAACAAACTCTGTCCCCTGCGCCCACCATGTCACGCCCTTCATCCGCGCACGCCTCTGTCCCAAACACTCCACTGCCATGTCACGCCCCCTTCATCCCGCGCACACTCTGTCCCAATCCTCACCATGTCACGCCCTTCATCCGTGCCACTCTTGTCCCCATATGCCCCACCTGCCACGCCCTTCATCCGCGCACACTCTGTCCCAATACGCCCACCATGCCACGCCTTCATCCTTGCACACTCTCTGTCCCAATACGGGCCACCATGTCACGGCGCCCTTCATCCGTGCACACTCTGTCCCAATACGCCCACCATGCACACGGCCCTTCATCCGCGCACACTCTGTCCCAATACACCCACCATGTCACGCCCCTTCATCCGCGTGTGCACTCTGTCCCAATACGCCCCAATGTCACGCCCTTCATACCCGTGTGCACTCTGGGTCCCAATACGCCCACCATGTGCACTCCCTTCTCCGTGCCACGGCCCCTTCATAATCCGTGCGCACGACAGTCTGTCCCAATACGCCCACCATTCCACACGCCCTTCATCCGTGTGCCACTCTGTCCCAATAACTCCCACCATGTCACGACGCGGGCCCTTCATCCGTGTGCACGCTAGTCCCCAATACGCCCACCATGTGTCATACGCCCCCGCGCCCTTCATCCGTGTGCTCCTCTGTCCCAATACGCCCACCATGATCACGCTTGCCCTTCATCCGTGCACACTCTGTCCCAATACACCCACCATGTCACGCGCCCTTTCATCATTCCCGTGCACACTGTGTCCCCAATACACCCCCATGCACGCCCCCTTCATCCCACGTGCACTTCGTCCCTGTCCGCCAGCACGTCACGGTCCCTTCATCCTTGCACACTCTGTCCCAATACGACCATCCACTGGTCACGGCTATTCATCCCCCTCCCTCTACCCTTCATCCATGTCATGCCCCGAAATCAATGTCCCAACCTTCCCATCTTGCCTCTACCCTACCCCATCCACGTCAGGCACTGAAAACTCCAAAATCACGTCCCCTACACTACCACCTATGTCACCCCTACATCCACATCCCCCTGCACTACCACCTATGTCACCCTACATCCACGTCCCCCTACACTACCACCTATGTCATCCGACATCCACGTCCCCTACACTACCACCTATGTCACCCCCCCCCTACATCCACGTCCCCTGCACTACCACCTATGTCACCCCCCTACATCCACGTCCCCTGTACTACCACCTATGTCACACCCTACATCCATGTCCCCCTGCACGTCAGCGTAAATCATCCTACATCTATGTAACCCTACACTACAACACATGTACTCTACATCCATGTCCAATTAAAGACCGCCTATGTCAGCCTATACCTCCCCGTCCCCTCCACTACCACCTATGTTCTCCTACATCCCACGTCCTCAGCACCATCACGTACGTCACCCCCTACATCCACGTCCCCTGCACTACCACGTGGTGTCATCCCCTACATCCACGTCCCCTGCACTACAACCAATGTCAACCGCCCTTCTTCCACTTCCCCTGCACCACAACCAATGTCCCCCCTACATCCCCCTTCCCCTGCCCCACCAACCATGTCACCCCCTACATCCCCGTCCCCTGCACTACAACCAATGTGACCCCCTACTTCCACGTCCCCTGCACTACCACGTGTGTCACCCCCATACATCCACGTCCCCTGCACTACAACCAATGTCGCTCCTTACATCCACGTCCCCTGCACTACCACGTGTGTCACCCCATACATCCACGTCCCCTGCAATACAACCAATGTCACCCCCTACATCCACGTCCCCCGCACCTACCTTCTCTGTGTCAACCTACATTCACATCCAATGCACGACCGCCTATGTCAACCTACATCCACATCCCCTGCACTACCACCTATGTCACCCCCTACATCCCACGTCCCCTGCACTACAACCTATGTCATCCTACATTCATTTTTCCCTGCCTACCACCTATGTCACCCTACATCCACGTCCCCTGCACTACCACCTATGTCACCCCTACATCCACGTCCCCTGCACTACCACCTATGTCACCCTACATCCACGTCCCCTGCACTACCACCTATGTCACCCCCTACATCCACGTCCCCTGCACTACCACCTATGTCACCCTACATCCACGTCCCCTGCACTACCACCTATGTCACCCTACATCCACGTCCCCTGCACTACCACCTATGTCACCCTACATCCATGTCCCCTGCACTACCACCTATGTCACCCCCTACATCCACGTCCCCTGCACTCACCCTGTACATCCTACTCCTTCCCCTACACTACAGACCTATGTCACCCCCTACATCCATGTCCCCTGTACTACAACCTTGGTCCCCCTACATCAACGTCCCCTGCACTACCACCGATGTCACCCTACATCCTCGTCCCATGCACTACAATCTATGTCACCCCCTATATCCACGTCCCCCCTGCACTACCACCGATGTCACCCTACATCCACGTCCCCCTGCACTATAACCTATGTCACCCCCTACATCAACGTCCCCTGCACTACCACCGATGTCACCCTACATCCACGTCCCCTGCACTACCACCGATGTCACCCTACATCCACGTCCCCTGCACTACAACCTGTCACCCCCTACATCCACGTCCCCTGCACTACCACCTATGTCATCCTAGATTCATGTTCCCTGCACTACCACCTATGTCACCCTACATCCACGCCCCCTGCACTACCATCTACGTCACCACCTACATCCACGTCCCCTGCAGTACCACCTATGTCACCCCCTACATCCACGTCCACTGCACTATCACCTATGTCACCCCTACATCCACGTCCACTGCACTACCACCTATGTCACACCCTACATCCACGTCCCCTGCACTACCACCTATGTCACCCTACATCCACGTCCACTGCACTACCACCTATGGTACCCTACATCCACGTCCCCTGCAATACCACCTATGTCACCCTACATCCACATCCCCCTGCACTACCACCTATGTCACCCTACATCCACGTCCCCAGAACTACAATCTATGTCACCCCCTACATCCATGTCCCCTGCACTACAAACCTGTCACCCCCTACATCAACGTCCCTTGCACTACCACCGATGTCACCCCTACATCCCCCGTCCCCCTGCACTACCACCTATGTCACCCCCTACATCCACGTCCCCTGCACTACCACCACCGATGTCACCCTACATCCACGTCCCCTGCACTACCACCTATGTCACCCCCTGCATCCACGTCCCCTGCACTACCACCTATGTCACCCTACATCCACGTCCCCTGCACTACCACCTGTGTCCCCCTGCATCCACGTCCCCTGCACTACCACCTATGTCCCCCTGCATCCACGTCCCCTGCACTACCCACCTATGTCATCCTACATCCACGTCCCCTGCACTACCACCTATGTCACCCCCTGCATCCACGTCCCCTGCACTACCACCTATGTCACCCTACATCCACGTCCCCTGCACTACCACCTATGTCACCCTACATCCACGTCCCCTGCACTACCACCTATGTCACCCCTACATCCATGTCCCCTGCACTACCACCTGTCACCCCCTACATCCACGTCCCCTGCACTACCACCTATGTCACCCTGCATCCCACGTCCCCTGCACTACCACCTATGTCACCCCTACATCCACGTCCCCTGCACTACCCACCGATGGCATCCTACATCCACGTCCCCTGCACTACCACCTATGTCACCCTACATCCACGTCCCCTGCACTACCACCTATGTCACCCCTGCATCCACGTCCCCTGCACTACCACCTACCTATGTCCCCTACATCCACGTCCCTGCACTACCACCTATGTCACCCTGCATCCACGTCCCCTGCACTACCACCGATGTCACCCCCTACATCCACGTCCCCTGCACTACCACTATATGTCACCCCTGCATCCACGTCCCCTGCACTACCACCTATGTCACCGTCACCCCTACATCCACGTCCCCTGCACTACCACCTACGTCACCCTGCATCCACGTCCCCTGCACTACCACCGATGTCACCCCCGTCACCCCCTACATCCACGTCCCCTGCACTACCACCTATGTCACCCTGCATCCACGTCCCCTGCACTACCACCTATGTCACCCTACATCCACGTCCCCTGCACTACCACCTATGTCACCCTACATCCACGTCCCCTGCACTACCACCTGTCACCCCCTACATCCACGTCCCCCTGCACTACCACCTATGTCCCCCTACATCCACGTCCCCTGCACTACCACCTGTCACCCTGCATCCACGTCCCCTGCACTACCACCTATGTCACCCTACATCAACGTCCCCTGCACTACCACCTATGTCACCCTACATCCACGTCCCCTGCACTACCACCGATGGCATCCTACATCCTCGTCCCCTGCACTACCACCTATGTCCCCCTGCATCCACGTCCCCTGCACTACCACCTATATCCACATCACCTAAGTCACCCCCTACATCTACGTCCCCTGCACCCCCACCTATGTCGCCCAACAAACACGTCCCCTGCATCCCTACTCATGCTATGCCCCGCATCCATGCCCCCCCCCCCCCCCCCCCCCCCCCCGCCCCCGTGACTCATGTCATACGCTGAATCCACGTCCTCCTTACCCACAACTGCATCCACAACGACGTACACATGGTATACTCTGCATCCACGTTCCCTTTACGCCGATATGTCATATCCTGCATTAGTTCCTCCCCACTCCCCCCCCCCTCCCACGTATGCCCATATAATTATGATGTCGCACCCTGTGTATGTGCTTCTCCTCCCTATCCCCCTCCCCCAATGTTCGCCCCCATCCATGTGGCATCATGCATCAGTGCTTTCCCCCCCCTCCCTCCCCCCCCCCCCCTCTAATGTACACACCCATCCAAGTCATACGCTTCCCTTGCCCCCCTCTGCCCCCAAAAGAAACCCATTCAGTCACGCCCTTCACCCATGTTCCCTCTGTCCAATGCGCTCTCCATGTCACACGCCCTTCATCCCTGTTCCCTCTGTCCAATGCGCTCTCCATGTCACGCCCTTCATCCCTGTTCCCTCTGTCCAATGGCGCTCTCCATGTCACGCCCTTCATCCCTGTTCCCTCTGTCCAATGCGCTCTCCATGTCACGCCCTTTCAACCGTGTTCCCTCTGTCCAATGCGCTCTCCATGTCACGCCCTTCATCCCTGTTCCCTCTGTCCAATGCGCTCTCCATGTCACGCCCTTCATCCCTGTTCCCTCTGTCCAATGCGCTCTCCATGTCACGCCCTTCATCCACGCCCCCCTCGGCTCCAGTAACACACTCACGTCATGCCCATCATCCGCCCCTCTGCTCCAATGCGCTCTCCATGTCACGCCCTTCATCCGATCGCTCTGCCCCAACAGGAACCCACGTCATGCCCTGAAATCTGTGCATCCTGTACACCCACTGATGTCACGCCCTGCATAATCCTCTAAAATCCCCCTCCCCCTTTAAATCCATGGCAAGCCCTTAAATCAGCCTCCCTCACCCTTCCACTACCCCACCCATGTCACGCCCTGCATGCACGCTCCCTCCCCCCCCCCCCCCCCAGTACCTCCCCCCTGCATCCATCCCCCTTCCTCACGCCCCATTTCACGCGCTGCATCCGCTTCCAACCCCCCCCCCCCCCCCCCCCCAGTTCGCCCAGCCCCTGCTGCCCCACCCCCCTGCCCGCCTATGTCAAACCCTGCAATTGCGGCCCTCTGCCCCAATACACCATCCATGCCATGCCGTGCCTTGCACCCGCGCCCTTCTGCTCCAATACACTCACCATTTCACGTCCTTTGCGACCCCACTGCCCACATAAAAACCCACGTCAAACCCTTCACCCACCCACCCCCTAAACGCCAATACGCTCACCATGTCACGCCCTTCATCTACCCCCCTCTGCCCCAATAAGAAACGCATACCACACCCTTCATCCGCGTCCCCTCTGCCCGATACGCCCACCATGTCACGCTCTTCATCTTTGCCCCCATCTACCCCAATAAGACATTCACATCACACCCTTCATCGGCGCCCCATCTACTCCAATAAGACATTCACATCACACCCCTCATCCGCGCCGCCTCCGCTGCAATACGTCCACTATGTCACGCCCTTCATCTATGCCCCCTCTGACAATATACGCCCCCCCACGTCATCCCCTCTATCAACACCCCCTCTGCCCCAGTACGCCCACTCACGTCACGCCCTTTATCCACGCCCCATCTACTCCAATAAGACATCTACATCACACCCTTCATCATGCTGCGCCTCCTCTGCCGCGATACGTCCACTATGTCACGCCCTTCATTCATGCCCTGAATTCTACCCCCCCCCCCTCACCCCCCCCCCCCCAACACCTATGTCATGATCTGAAATCCGAGCCCCCCACCACCATCCATGTCAAGCTCTGAAATCTGTGCTCCCTGCACTCCCACCTATGTTAATCTTTGCATCTTTATCCCCCCCCCCCCCTCCCGAATCTCCACCCATGTCATGCGCTACATTCTCGTCCTTTATGCCCACTACCATGTTGTAAGCTGTATCCCATACTCTTGGCATACCCTGCATCCGCGTCCTACACAAACGCACATGTCAACCCTGTGCTTGCTTCTCCCCACCCCCATCCCTGTCACGACCACGATCCGCGCCCCTTGTATCCCTACCCACGTCACTTCCTGCATCTCTGTCTCGCTGTACGCCCGCCAACTGAACGAATGAATGACTGAACGACCGACTAACCGATTGACCGAAAGAATGACCGAACGACCGACTGAACGAACGAATGACGAACGACCGACTGAACGAATGAATGAAGAAGCGATCGACTAACCGACGGTTGACCGAAAGAACGACCGTATGAACGAACGAATGACCGAACGACCGACTGAACGAACGAATGACTGAACGACCGACTGAACGAATGGATGACTGAGCGACCAGCTGACCGACCAGATGACCAAATGAATGACTGAACGACCAAACGATTGCATGACTGAGCGACCGACTTACCGAATGAATGACTGAACGACCGACTGACCGAATGAATGACTGAACGACCGACCGAACGAATGAATAACTGACGAATGATGAACCGACTGACCACCAATGGATGACTGAACGAATGAACGACGAATGAAATGCCTGAGCGACCTGAACTGACCGACTGACTGACCGACTGAACGAATGAATGACTGAACGACCGATTGATTGAACTGAACGAACGACCGATTGACCAACTGACTGAACGAATGACTGACTGAACGACCGATGACCGATTGAACGACCGATTGACCGACTGAACGAATGAATGACTGAACGACCGATGACCGACTGAAGACCGATTGACCGACTGAACGAATGAATGGCTGAGCGACCGACTGAACGAAAGACCGAAATGAATGACTGAACGACCGACTGACCGAATGAATGACTGAGCGACCGACTGAATGATGAATGACTGAACGACCGACTCACCGAATGAATGACTGAGCGACCGACTAAACGAATGAATGAAAGAAGAACGACCGACTAACCGACTGAATGAATGAAGAACGACCGAACGACTGAATGAACGAACGAATGACCGAACGACCGACTGAACGAACGAATGACTGAACGACCGACTGAACGAATGGATGACTGGGCGACCAGCTGACCGACCAGATGACCAAATGAATGAATGAACGGCCAAACGATTGCATGACTGAGCGACCAACTTACCGAATGAATGACTGAACGACCGACCCGAACGAATGAATGACTGAGCCACCGACCGACCGACTGAACAAATGAATGACTGAACGACCAAACGCATAAATGCCTGAGCGACCGACTGACCGACTGACTGACCGACTGAACGAATGACTGACTGAACTACTGATTGACCGACTGAACGACCGATTGACCAACTGAACAAAATGAATGACTGAGCGACCGACTGACGAAAGACCGAAATGAATGACTGAACGACCGACTGACTGAATGAATGACTGAGCGACCGACTAAATGAATGAATGAATGACTGAACCGACGACTCACCGAATGAATGAAGGAGCGATCGACTAACCGACTGAATGAATGAATGACTTAACGACCGACTGACCCGAATGAATGACAGAGTGACCGACTAACCGACTGACCGAATGATTGACGGAACGACCGACTAACCGACTAAACGAAAGAATGACTGATGACCGATTGACCGACTGAACACATGTGTATGACTGAACGACCGACTTCATGACTGAAAGACCGACTGACCGAATGAATGACTAAACGACAGATCGACCGACCCAACGAGCAACCGACCGAACAAATGCACCAATGAATGAATGAACGACCAACTGAACGAATAAATTACTGAACGACCGACCGACCGATCAAATTTACCAACGAATGACTGAAAGACCGACTGAACGAATAAATGATGTCTGAACGGCCGACCGCAAGAACGAATTTACGAACGAATGACTGAATGACCAACTGAACGAAAGAACAAATGAGCGTGGTACCGATCGACCGAACAAACGCACGGGAAAACAAAACACACAACAAACAAACAACAAACGAAAAATCAAATGGAAGTACGAAAGAAAGCAGTAAATGAAGAAAGAAAGGAAAGAAAAAGAAAAAAAAAAACGAAAAAAAATGACAAACAGTGTAGCAAAGAATGAAAAGAACATAAACGAATGTCTGGGGATGAAACGAAGGATAGGCACTATCTTAGAAGGAAACATGAGAAAGAGGGGTTTCAAAAAAAAAAATGAAACAACGAAGGGAAAGGAAGTTGGGGGGGGGGGGGGGGGAAACGGGAGTAAGGAAAACAGAGGTGAGGGAGGAGAATGAGTGAAGGAAAGAGGGTTTGCACGTGCACGCGCGCGCGTGTATGTGTTTGCGTGTGCGTGCACGAACGAGCGCAGGTATGCGTTTGTATTCGAACGTGCACGCGCGCGCGCGCGCGCGCGCGCGCGCGTGTGTGTGTGTGTGTGTGTTCAATTACAGGTCCACCCCCTGCAAGTGATAGTATAGTTAATTTGGACGGTAAATGCATGTCTGATGTTAGTGTTCATGTAATCCCTTCCGTAATACTCTCTCTCTCTCTCTGTGTCAGCATATATATATATATATATATATATATATATGTGTGTGTGTGTGTGTGTGTGTGTGTGTGTGTGTGTGTGTGTATGTGTGTGTGTGTGTGTTTTGCGCGCGCTTTAGTTTTCCGTGTATGTGGTGTCTGGTTTTGCCCGCACGTGTGTCTACATTGTGGTGTGTTGGGGGGGGGGGGGGGGGGGGGGGGGGGGCGGGCGTGCCTGTGTGTGTGCGTGTGTGTGTGTGTGTGTGTGTGTGTTGCCTTGTGTGTGAAAGTAGTCTTGTGTGTACATACATATGTGTGCATGTGCCTGTATCCATGTAGCTATTTGAATGAAATGGCTGATCAGATACTATCAGTCACAACTAATTGCAAGACAATAATCAACTTTGAATCAGATAACTTTAAAAAAGGGCATAAAAGTCATAGAAGGAAAGCAGGATCAGATGAAGAAAAAAATGTATTACAATAAATGAAATAAGTATAAAAAATGATTTAAGTATGTGTTGAAAACATTTCCCCATCATATTGTCTGTCTGTCTGTCTGTCTGTCTGTCTCTCTCTCTCTCTCTCTCTCTCTCTCTCTCTTACTTTGCTCTCTTTTAGCCATGAGTATTTGTGTCTTTGTCCTTCGGTTCGCTTCTCTGTGTGTCTCTGTCTCTCTCTGAGAGAGAAAGAAAGAAAAGAGAGAGAGAGAGAGAGAGAGGAGAGAGAGAGAGAGAGAGAGAGAGAGACAGAGACAGAGAGAGAGAAACAGACATACAGAGTGAGAGAGAGAAAGAAAGAAAGAAAGAGAGAGAGAGAGAGAGAGAGAGAGAGAAGGAGGAGGAGGAGGAGGAGGAGAATGACCGACAGGAAGACCCCCGATGATGATGACAGACAATATGGTATGAACAGAACGCGAGAAGGATGAATGATAGACAGGAACGAATGTGCAAAACGTAAAACTGATGAACGATAGACCGGAGAAAAAAAGGAGGACGTGGTAATGAACAATGATGGTCACGAGAAGACGACGACAACGACCGAAGAAGAATCAATGATGAACTGGAGGGGAAGAACACAGAACGCCACAACGATGAATGGATGATGGGGGAAAAGAAGAGATCGTGAGACTGATGACTGATGGACAGAACTCGAGAACGATGAACGGTTAAAGGCAGAACTTTAAGCATGACAAATGACAGACGGAATGAGAATAGGAGAACGTGATGATTGTGAATGGCAAGCAGGATAGAAAAGGAGAACGTACGTGTGATGACTGATGACGAGGAATGAAGAGCGAAAATGTGATGAAAATGAAGAATGGACGGAATGAGGAGAGAAGAACATGCTAATGGTGAATATGAGACTGGAAATGAGAGTGTGACAACTTTGAGAAAGACCTGGATAACAACGACACACCAAAAAGCCTTTACATCTGTTAAAAACTGACCAAAGCAAACTAAAGTCAGCACCACTCAAAGGACAAAGACATTCACTGTCACATGCAAACGGAAAACTTCGTAACGAGATAAAGGAACTTTGCCTTGAGCTCTACAACAAACAGAGCAAAAGAGATCCAAGTATGCTAACACTTCAAGATTCATCAAATGGGAAGACTTTTCCAACACTCTGTGAAAGAAGTCGTAGTTGCAGTGATGTTCCTGAAACATGGCAAGGCTTTATGCATTGACAACATCCCTACAGAACACAGTGTGGCGGCGAGGCAGTAACTGATATATTAACTGCCATCTGCAACAAAGTCTGGCACATCAGCGAGTGGCTAACGCCAAAGAGACTCGACCACTATCGTCCCACTTCCAAGACAGGAAATCTTCAACAATCCCAAAGCAGCCGCATGACCACTTAGATCAGCAATGTAAGCAACGTTATGTTCAAATCATTACGAATAGATTACAGTTGCAAACAGACAACGCTGTATTTGAAAGGCTGAAGTATCATCAAACAGACCTTTAACCCTTCGCCAGTATCACCGGCAACACCAGGAGTTCTATTATGACTTCACAGACTTGGAAGAGGTGCTTGATATAAGCTGTCCAAAGGTGCTATAGGCCGTTATGAAGAAATCTGATATCGGGACCAAGTTAATCAACAACATCCGCCAAGTATACGCCAAAGTGACCAGAGCAATCCTCACAAAGGGCGTGACTGGCAAGTGGTCCACATAACAGTTAGTATTCGTCAGGGTCCCTTTACTTTCCAGTACTTTTCAGCATAGTCCTGGAATGCATCATGAATGATCCACTTGACGAGTACTCTACACACAATCAAACACTGCAAAAAGAACGATCTCGAACTTTCATTTTGCAGATAGCTTCAATTAGCGGGGGTTCTATGTCGAAAAATCATGCACTTCATGCAACAAGCACCAAGTTTGGCAGAGATGGACAGTTTTATGTCCTGAACAAAACCTGATTTAGAGCCACCATGAAAAAATTGTATAAACATGTTTTTTCGGCATTTTTCAAAATGGCCGACACAAAAATTGGAATATATTTTGCATAATTGTTCATTTAATGCTACAAACGCCAAATTTGGCTGAGAAGGACAATTGCATGCCTTGAACATAATCAGATACAGGTCTGTTTAAAAAAAAAGGGAAAATTTGTGTGTATTTGAGCAATTTCCAAGATGGCCGCCAGCCAAAATGGGAGTCATACGCTGTACAGTCATTCATTTTCACCCATAACACCAAATAAGTAAAAATAAATAAATAAATAAATAAAAGTAATAATAATAAATAAATGAATGAATAAATGAAATGAAATGAAACAAGTAAATAAAGAATATAAAAGATATAGATAAAATAATGAACAATTTTAATGGATGGTGATGATAGTAGTTATGTGTGGGGTCGTATGTCGTATGGGGGGGGGGGGGGGGGGTAATGTTAGTAATGATTTGAAGAGAATGGAAATTATCAATGTGTGGTAAGACATTGTTAGGAGGGGGAAAAGGGGGGGGGGGGGGGGGGCGAGACAGAATATGGAGGGGGGTGGAAGAGGGTAACAGGGGAGGGGGGAGAGAGAGAAAAGAATTCATCTCTCTCCTCCCACACAAGCGTATGCACGGGTGGGGTTGGTGGGGTGGGGTGGGGGTGAGAAATTCATGCAAACGTTGTTGGGGAACAAAGGGGGAGGGGGGGGGCTGGGGAGGGGGGAAGAGAGGGGAGGATATTATGGGTGAATAATGGTCAAAACAGACTAATTGTGTGGGGAGTTTTCACACACACACACCATTCTCACACACTATATATATATATTGAGCAGAAAATTGGAGATGATCAACGACTTATAAATAGTGACCGTTGTCATTGGTGAAATCAGCACTATCACATACACACATATAAGCGCAAACGCACACACACACACACACACACACACACACACACACACACACGTATACACACATATATACAAACACTCATCCATGTGCACACATACACACACACACAAAGGGGGGTTTGAATAAATATATAAATAATGAAAATAAAGCTTATTGGATGATGACCATTTGATCACAACAGTGCTACAGGATGATTATCATTCTTGTTACTAAAATTGAAAAAAAAATGGGAACTTTGATGGGTGATGGTCATTTGATAACAACAGTGCTACAGGATGATAATCCTTGTTGTTATTGGAATCATAACTGTGATTAAAGGCACTGTGGGATGCTGATCATTGTCACAGGTGAAATGATGTGGTGGCAGTAGTATAATGATGCTGGTTGAGGGGGAGGGGGGGGGGGGGGTCAATGACTGATGGGTGATGATCATTAGAGATCAACAGTAATGTAGGATGGTCTTCTTCTTTGTCCACTTAGGTAGGAACCCTGGAGGTATTGACGAAGGCTGCTGTATGATGAAGGCCCTCCAGCGGTCAATAGGGCTTTCCCTTCATCGGTGTGTTGGCAGGCTAGGTCGCTGGGCTGTACTGCACGGATGATTTGAAGACTTGCCATTGTGGAATATAGTGGACATGTGATGGCTTAGCCTGAAGTGCCCTGTCCTCAGTCTCACGAAGGTCTGATCTGGGCATCTGGTAGTGTCCATCCCCTTTGTTGAAGTAGGGTGCTGCTCAAGCCATCTGCCTTTTTAGTTTTTTGGTTCTCCTTGATAATACTTTTGATTTTTTTAAAGGAGACTTCCTGTTCTGTTGGGGCTGCTGTTCGCCTTCCTTTGCCAAATGGTCAGCTTTCCTCATTGCTATATATATATATATATATATATATATATATATTGTAGTATGAAGGTGATCACGGGATGACAGTGTTTCCAGTGACTGATGGATGGTGAACATTTGGGATCAGCAGTACTATAGGACGAGGGTCATTTTCATGTAGGTGGAATAATGTAGCATTGGTACAATAGTGCCAGTTTGGGGAATAAAGGAAGATATCAATGACTGGTGGGTGATGATCATTGTCATAAGTGAGATACTGTAGGATGATGGTCATTGTGATAAGTGAAATAATGTGGTGGCACTAGTATAATACTGCCACTAGTATATACTGGTTCAGGAAGGA
Organism: Conus betulinus; assembly: GCA_016801955.1. Classification (NCBI taxonomy): domain Eukaryota; kingdom Metazoa; phylum Mollusca; class Gastropoda; order Neogastropoda; family Conidae; genus Conus; species Conus betulinus. The sequence continues at coordinate 14,120 of JADBJO010023138.1, forward strand.
GTGGATGGGGGGAGGGGGGTTGTTAATGACTGATGGGTGATGATCATGGATCATTTGAGATCAACAGTACTGTAAGATGTGATCATTGTTATACAAGTTGGATAATGTTGTGGCATTGGTGTAATAATGCCCGATGGGGGAATGAAGGAGGTAAACAATGATTGATGGATGATGATCATTGTCATGGTGCGAGTCTAATTCACAGTAGTGTGGGATGATGGTCATTTACAGACGTGGAATAGTGTACTGGCCTTAGCATATTAATGCCAGCTGGGGGAATAGAGGAAATGATCAATCAATGACTGATGGATGATAATCATTATCATAAGTGAGATATACAGTACTACAGGATGATGATCACTGTCAAAAGTGAGATAATGTGGTGGCATTGGTGTGATAATGCCGGTTGGGGGTGGAAAAAGGAAAATGATTGATGATTGATGGATTAGTTTGAATCATACCAGCTCTTTTTCTTTCCCACAACCTCTCCTCCATCCCCCCTCCCCCCAATTCCCCCATCCCACCTTATTCTTATGCACACACCCCATGTATACCATAGCATTCCCCCCTCCCCCAAATTTCCCCATCCCACCTTATTCTTATGCACACCCCATGTATATATATATATATATAGCATATCTATAACAACACATGTAGAGCGTAATATATATACCCCAAACACCATCTCCACCATCCAGGTGTGCATACTCATAGACACATACACATGTGAACAATCTCTCTCTCTCTCTCTCTCTCTCTCTCTCTCTCATCTCTCTCTCTCTCTCTCTTCCAAGTATAAACTATCTACCACTCTCTCTCACTTTCTTTTACACACTCTCAAGTGCCCCCTGCCAAACATAAGACTCATCTACCACCCTCTCTTTTTTTTTCTCTATCTCTGCCTCTGTTGTCTCTTTTCCCTCTAGCTGCCCTCTCTTCTCCTCGAGGTAAATGAGTTTGGACACTGAATTTTCCTTTTTCCCATTACACACACACACACACACACACACACACACACACACACACACACACACACGTGTGCGCGCGGCTCCGCATGCACACCTGTAAACACACACACAATAGGCAATTTATTTAAAGAATAAGGTAAAGGATGGTATAAGTTCGCATCAGAAAACAATTAAAATGATAGAATGACATTTCAAGACTATCTGAAGAGCTGTAAATCCATAGTTCACCTCTAAAGACGAAGTTTTCACTGACAAATTACGGACACGCGATCGGAAGCGGCCATTTTGACTGTCCCGCTGCGGGTCAACAAAGTCATGAAAAATTAAAGAAATAAATAAGGCCAGCAATTTTTTTTTTTATAAACGTATGTATTTTTTATACACGATATATCATTGTCCAGCGTGTTATCATTAGAAAATAATTTTAGCTTCCATTAATTTTGCTTGATAATATTCACTGCGGGCACCTCGGCTAGAAAATCGTCTGCAATTTTGGCTCATTTTTTTTTATTTATTTCTCAAAATAAAAAACGATTTTGAAGTGGCTTCAAATCTTAAATCAGTTTAACATTGTAAAGAACAATATACCAAAGTATTGTGCTTGTTGCACGAAGTGCACAATTCTGCTTAATTCTACAACACAGAACTCCCGCTAAATGGCCTGGTGGGCACTGAACAAGAACTCACTCAGCTCGTTAAAACTCTGCATGAAAGATCCGTGAGACATAGTATGGACATCAACACCAAGAAAACCAAGCTAAAGGCCAGCCACAAACCACCCCCAGTGCTAACTAACCATGGATAGAAGCTAGGAACTGTTAAACAGTTCACATTTCTGGGTTCTCTTTTCAGCGATGGGGTATTTAAATCAAAGACCTTCTCAAGAGCAGCAAAGACATCAGTTCGTCAACATTCAAACCTATATGGCAAGACAATGACATCTTAGTTAAACACAAACCTGGCTCCTGCATGCGAGGGTATATTTCATATTCCTATGTGCATACGCGACATGGACCTGGAAGGAAAAACCCAACTTAGAAATGAGATGTCATTGCAAAACACTACACATCAGATATACTGATTATTATCACCACTGAACAAAGTGCACCAGACCATCAAACAGCACGTAAGGTCATACGAAGATGTGCTGACACCGGCAAAGCAAAGAAACTAAGCTGGCACAGTCATGAGAATCCAAGGCCCTGCAAGAAATAATCATCCAGGAAAGTGTTGAAAGAGCGAGGCCAAGGGGAAGACAGAAAAAAAATGGACTGACAGCATCGTAGAATGGACAGGGAAATCGCCTGTAGAGCCCAAGGCCTCGGAACAGAACCGACAGAACTGGGGGAATCTGGTGAACAGCTCTGCAGCGCGATGCCCCGATGACGTCACACGGACCTGAGAAAAATAAGCAGATATTAGTGATACCAATACCAAATTATTTTTTGTATTTTTGAATTATTTTTCTTCCATCTAGAATGTGTGCGCGATTTTTGGACTGAGCCATCTGTTGACTTTTTTTTTTTTTTTTTTTTTTTTTTTTAGTAATTTTGATACATTGCTTTAATACGTTCATGTGTATAAGAAAATAAGATGTTTACGTTATCATTTCTTTTTTAGAAGATAAAATGTTAATGCTGTCACCTGTTGTCAATGAAATGTAATCATTATCAAATCTGACCTTTCCATTCCATTAGTGAGGCATGACAGGCGCTGTTGAATTGATGAAAAAGATGAAAGAACCAAATTGCATTGTTTTTTAACTTTCATCTGTACGATTTCTAACTGGCTGGAGAGAGACAGCGTGTGTCTAGTTCTTTTCAGGTACTAGTTGCCAGACTCTAACAATACTTTCTTTGATTCTGAATTCAAGACAAAAAGACTGCGAATAAAATGATTAGCTCTTGATAATTTCCCTTATTATGAAACAGACAGTAAGCCAGCGTCATTGTATGAGTTCAATATATTTGTAGGTACCGGACTGCCAAGACTTAACTGAATAACTCTACCGTCTATAGATTGTATTTTATTCAACAAGCTGTGCAGGCTGAAAAATAAACTCCTCATTCATAAAATCATTTTTGATCGGACGGGACTGGTGAGTGGTAACGGAGGTTTATTGTTGTTTGTATCTTGATCCTATGGTTAATCATCAATTGCTGTTAAAAAAAAAAAGTTTGACTTTGTATCTTGATCCTATAGTTGATCATCAATTGCTGTTAAAAAAAATGTCTGACTTTGTATCTTGATCCTATGGTTAATCATAAATTGCTGTAAAACCAATCTGATTTTCTATGCTGTCATCATCAAATTCTCAGTATGAAATTGCCAATGTAATTACTAGTCAAGCGAGTTTCCAAAAACTTCGTCTAATGTGGTAAAGTCATGTATTTCTTAACGTTGTAACAGTGATGCCGGATTCTCTCCATTTAAAAAAAATCATATTAGTATTTTTCTCTCCTGAAGCGCAAGCCCTTTTCATTCCATGCACAAGTTAAATGTATTTACCTCAAACTCTGTTGTTGTTTTTTTCATGATTTATTACTGTGACATTCTTAGACTTGCATTTGTCCAGATGGAAATATCGTCTGAATATTATACCGTATGTTTGTCTTTTGACGGAGCCTCAGGCAGGTCACAAGTAGCACACACACACACACACACACACACACACACACACACACACACACACACACACACACACGCACACACACACACACACACACACACACACAAGTAATAATGACACATTGAAGGGTATGGGTGTTCTGAAAAGATGACAACACTTTGCCGACTCGTACACATTCAGATTACTCCAGATAAAAAAAAATATAAAAAAAAAGCAGTCGCTGATACAAAACTTATTTGAATTTCACATTTAAAGGCCGTTTTGCAAGTTATTTGTTATTGTGAGTTTGTAATGATTATAACAACAATTTATTTTTTATAACACAATTTTTAAAAAAGTAAAAGTAAGGTTTGTTACCTTCACGGTCAATGCCGCATGACAAAGAAGCATCAATCAGGAAGAATAGTAAACACTAGAGAAAAGGGTGTAAGCACACACACACAGAGAGAGAGAGAGAGAGAGAGAGAGAGAGAGAGAGAGAGAGAGAGAGAGAGAGAGACAGAGACAGAGACAGAGACACAGAGAGAGATACAGAGAGAGAGAGAGCAACGCGACAAACGTGAAGGTATTCTCAGACTTGAGCAAAAAAAAAATACAAGACCAAAAAGATGTGATTGAGGTATCTTTGGCCAAGTCAATCAAAAACAGCACAACTGATTAAAAACACACATATTTCATTCCACACCTCTCCATCCGCATCGTTTCCCCTGTCCTCTGGCTCCTCCACAAACACTTCAATGTATATAGGGCTGCGCGAAAATGCCATACCGTGCGCCCCTCCTCGCCCCCCCACGCTCACACAAACACAAAAACACGAGCCAGCGCGCAGGCACACACACGCACACACACACACACACACACACACACACACGCGCGCGCGCGCGCGCGCGCGCGCGCGCGCGCGCACTTGTCCTCAATGAAAGCCAGAACAAAATGTTAAGCCGCTCAGTGGCACATCACCACTGGCTCTTTGGTGCGCCTTGTCAGTATGATTTTTAAATTGATTGGACTTTATAATATCAAAAAGAAGTACTGCTATCTATTTCTTTTTCTTCGAGTTTATTATCATCTTAAGTGCATCAATCTTTTCTTCAACGGGCCTGATGTACTGGGACTATTTTTTTCAGAGGCATTTTTACAACAAATACAATTCCAGCAATACTTTTAAGCAAAAAATGAAGACTTCAAATGTGTACTAAATTCCTTGTATGTAATAGAAGAATTTGATCTTCTGATGAACAGACACAGTCTCATCTTTCTTTAATCTTTTTATGTCAGAAGTCAGGGCTCGACGATAAATTGTTCTCTGAGAATGGCCTACAGATACCTGTGCTTGATCAAAAGATCTCATGACAACAATGCTTCAAAAAAATTTATAGGACACAATGGCAGTTTAAAAGCAATTTCTTTTATTTTTTCACACGTTGTGCACATTTTGGATTCGTATATTTCAGAATGACGAAAATCAGAAAATGATATAATGCTAGTTTTAGCAACAACTCTGTTGCTATAATTCAACGTGAAAATGATGATTGGCAAAAAGAAGAAGAACGTGAAAATCATGATTAACTCACGGGAGATGAGCTTGACAGTGAAGAATGACTGACGGTAGAAGAACGTGAAAATGACGAATGACTGGTGGGAGAAGAATGAGGAAACACATGAATAACTGACTGGAAAGAGTGTGAAAAGGATAAATGAATGACTAGAGGAGAGTTCTAAAATGATAAGGGACTAACTGAAGAAACTTAAAAACGACGAATGTCTGACCAAGAGGAACATGGAAGCCATGAATGACAGATGTCAGAGGAACGTGAAAATGACTGACTGACTGGGGGAGAATGTGAACACGATACATGACAGACGGAACTAGAGAATGAATATGATAGCAGATGAACGGGACGTGAAGACAATGTAACAATGATAAGAAAAAAGAGAACGTGATGAAAATAAATGACGGGAAAAGGAGAGGAAGATGAAAGTGGGATGGAGAGAAGAACAAGAAAGTGATGATAAATTATTCGGACGAGTAATAAAAACGCAAGAAGAACTATCATGGACGGGATGAAAACAGAACGTAAGAATACTGAAGGAAGTATATAAAGGTGTGAACGTGAATAATGAATAAGAGACAATTCTAGATGATAGGTGAGCTGAGATGACATTATACTCATGAAGAAGAGGCGAAGAGGAGAAAGTGAAAAGAAGGTGCGGTGGACAGAACTGTAGCACGAGAAGGCTTCAGGACAGGCAACAGGCCAGAAGAGCAAGAGAATGATAGATTACATGAAAAACAGAACAGCGAGAGAATGATTCAGTGATGGGCAAACCGGGGGAAAATGAAACGAGAGAACAATAATTTTTCACGAGGTGAAAGAAGAAAAGGTGAAAATGATGAACAGGGGACGGAACAAGAGAGGAGGAGAGAAAAGAGCGTCAGGGCGATGGACTACATGAAAGTAAGATACTGTCAGAATGATTCAGTAAAGGAAGAAATAGATGAAGTGATGGCGAGAATGATGACAGATGGACGCAGTGAGGAGAGAAAACGGCAAAATGGGCAAGAGATGAATGGAGAGAACGTGAAAATGATGCATACTGGACGGGGGAAGAACGTGAGAAATTTCAGTGATGGATACCAGAAGTCGCAAAAGACGGACGCCATTAGAAGAATGACCAGATGTTACGGGTAAGGAGAACGTGAATATGACGGTGGAGGAAAGAAGGAAGGAATATGATTACAGATACACTGAAAAAAAAAAACCGTGATGGTTATGACTAAATGACAAGAACGAGGAATGTGAATGATCGACGAGACTAGAAAGACGATAAGTATGATGGGACTGAGAAAAGCGCACGAGAAAGATGAAAGAGGGACAACGGGGAAGGAAAAGGGGTGAATAACGAAGGGAAGAAAACTAAAACATGGTACAAGACAGGAGAGAAAAAAAAAAAATAACGTGAGAATGGTGGAACAGATGGGCGAAGAACGTGAAATGATGAAAAAGTGGTAGAAGACTAACATGAGAGTAATGAAGAGCAGTTCGGATGAGAGACGGCAAGAAACTGAGGAGGACGCATTTGGCCCCGACTGGACGAAAATAGCAGAGGCGAAAATGGTAAAAAGATGGACGACAGGAGGACATGAGATGAATAACGATCGAGATGACTAAAGCGTCAGAATTATAAATGAGGGGTGGGATGAAAAGAGAAAGTGATGTCCATTAAACGACAGGTAAAAAGAAGAATGTGAGAATGATGAATGACGTAAGAAAGGGACGGACAGTTTTGTGGATGGAAAATAATGTGAGAACGATGAAGGACGGGATAAGACGGAAAAGAAAAGTGGAGAGTGAGACCAATGGCCAGAGTAAACAAAAGAAACATGGAATGGTGAGTGTTTACAAAACAGAGAAAAGGAGAAGGTGAGAGTGATGAACTGGAAGCTGGGTGAGAAAAAGGAAACAAGAGGGAAGAACGTGGGGAATCATGGAGTACATGAACATCGGACATCGTCACAGTAATCCAAAGATGTACGGAATGAGAAAGGAACGAGAGTAAAACAAACGCTAGATGTGACCAGTAAAGGAAGAACAAAGAATGACGAATGACAGACAAAATTAGAGGACAGAAAGTGGCAATGGTGAACGATGAATGTGATGAAGAGGATAACTCCAAAATGATGAAATTCGGACGAAGGGAAACTCGAAAATGAATGTTGGATTTTGCGGTAAAGTTGTGAATGATGAATATTGGACAGGGAATACGTGAGAATAAAGCATTATGGAGAGGGGGAAACGTGAGAGTGATTGGATGTTGGTGGCGAAAAACGTGAGAATAATAAATGTTTGACCAGGGGAATTGCGAGAATAATAAATGTTTGATTGGGGAAATGGTGAAAATAATGAATGTTGGATAATGGACACTCGAAAACGAAACATTTTGGAGTGGCTGAAACGTGAGAATGATGAACGTAGGGCCGGGGGAAAACTGAAAATGATGAATGTTGAGGTGGAGGGAATATGAAAATGATGAATGTTGAGGTGGAGGGAATATGAAAATGAGAATGTTGAGGTGGAGGGAATATGAGAATGATGAATGTTTGACCAGGGGAAACATGAAAGTTGAACAGGCGGGCGGAGGGGGGCGGGGACAGCGGCGTGACAATGAATAAAGGTGCACTCAGGAAAAGGTAAGAATGATGAAAACTGGACTGCACGAAAAAGGCGAGAAGGATGAATGATGGAACAGGGCAAATCATGTGGATGGTGAAAGTTGGACGGAGTGTGGTGTGTGTGTGTGTGTGTGTGGTGGGGGGGGGGAGGGGGGGAGGCGAGGGAAAGGAGGGGGTTTTAAGCTTATGAACATTGGACTGGAGGGGGGGGGGGGGGGGGGCGTGAGAAGGACCAATGCTGGACAAGGGAAAACGTGAGCACAAACAATGTTGACTTGGGGGAAACGTGAAAATGCGGAAAGCTGGACTGGGAAAAGGGAAGACTTTATGAATGTTGGACTGAGGAAAAAGGGAAGAATGATGAATGTTGGACTAAAGGGAAAGGGAAGAATGATGAATGTTGGACTGGGGAAAGGGAAGAATGATGAATGTTGGACTGGGGGAAAAGGGAAGAATGATGAATGTTTGATGGGGAAAATGGCGGGGAAGGTAAAATCCGAGAATGGTGAATGCTGGACGGGGAGGAAACTGAGAGAATGATGAATGTTGGATGGAGGGAGATTCGGGGGGGGGGGGGGGAGAGAAGAACGCAAGAAAGCAAGACGAATAATAGATAGAAGGGTGGTGCGACGCTTATGAACGAAGGGCAGATGAGGCAAACGAAGGAAAGAGAAGAGCGTGAGCATATAATGCATATACAGTGAGCATATAATGAAAACAAGACAGCGACAGAGTAATACTGGGCGCAATCAGCACAGAATGAGACGGAATGAGACGACGAGAACGCATTTGTAATGAATGGGTTAAACGATGACACAAAAGAGAACATAAAAATGCTGAGTAAGTAGGATAGGGGGAGAACATGACAGCAGTAAATGAAGAACAGGACGAGAAGAAGAGAGCGTGAGAATAATAACAGAGAAACAGAACGGTAACTGGGGAACGTGAGAAGCATGAATGGTGGGCGAGTGAAGAACAGAAGAGCGAAGATCAATGGATGTGAGAAGATAACGTGGAACTGATGAACGATGTTTTTGTTGGAGGAAAGGACTTTAAGCGAATGAATGATAATGGGAGAAGGTCATAATTATGATAAATGACAGGCGGGAGAGGAAGGGGAGAACTGAAATAAGCTGAATGGTACTCCATCCTACAATGCCGCCGAAAGAGAAGTAAAGGGGTAGCAATGGACCAGACATAAACCATATCAGGGCTGTAAGCATTTATAACATTATACCAGTTTATACCGAGTCGTCAGGCTGACAACCAAAACACGCATGGATCAATTTTTTTTAAAGGCCAAGGTTTCTTTAATAAACGTGATTCAACATAGTTGCTTCAGGAACCCCACCCCCACCGTTTCCAATCGATACCCTTACCCACCCTGTCAGATAGTAAGCTCAGGGTAAAGCACCTAGGCCTTTGCTAAACGAATTTACGTATGCCTGGGGCTTCACGTATTAATGTATTGATGTTCTGATGGTATCGGTGTAGTGTTGCACAAACCCTCTGCCATCTCTCTCTTCCCCACCATCCCACCCCCCCACCCCCCACCCCCTGCCGCGACCGGCCTTCCTGTTGCAGCTATCCCGTCTGCCTTACCACCTTGGTGAGTGTCGACGCTCAGCCTGAATATAACCCTCACACCGAACCTGGCTCGGGTGTCGCTTCTCTGCACCAGGTCTATACTGAATCAGCTTTTATGCTAGTTTGACGGATGCGCAAGAAGTCTCAGCAACGAAATATTGTTGGATACTGCCAGTGGTATCACAAGATAAACCGCAGTACTGATGAACTGTTGAATAGTATGAGCGCTGTTACAAGCAAAGTGTTTCACAGAACGGCCACGAAATAACTTTGAGCTGCAACCTTGGTTACACTCAGGGAGTGTGAACAACATAAAGCCTGAAGAACTCAGAAACAAAGGCTAACTCAACCAGATGCAAAGACTTGGTCAGTATAAAAGGAAAGAAAAACAAACGGTGCTGACTACCTCCAGACAGGAAACGGTGAATCAGGGGGCAATTATATGGTAGCCTGTCTGTACTGGGAGCTAAATAGAAGTTAACCCTTCTCACAAGAAGTGAACATAGCACATGGAACGTACAATGGAGAAAACGGTCAGGACACTGTGTGTGTGTGTGTGTGTGTGTGTGTGTGTGTGTGTTGTGTGTGTGTGTGTGTGTGTGTGCACGCGCGCGCGCGTGTGTAATGAATTTCAGTCAAGAGCAAAACGTCTTTTACAAACGTTAATGAACAGCTCCAGACATCATCGGACTTTGGATGGCTGGAGACAAGCGACGGAAGGTCTTACCAGACCCAGCTCGTCTGAATGTGTGGTGAAAAACAACAAAGTCTTGGCATATCGGCTCCACAATCACGAAGATAAAAATGTTCGTGAAGAGAAATAAATCACTCAAAGCTGACAGCATCATCAGAAACAAATCTGAAATGGCAATATCGGAGATGTTGGGCAGGGACAATGTCTGTCTCAGTACAGCTCGAACAGACCACAGACAGCATTTCCAGGGCTGTCAACGCCTATCCCCCAAAAACAAGCAAGTAAAACACAAGAAAAACAAGTAAACAAAAACAAACGAACAAACTGACAAACAACAAAACTGAGACGTCACTCCCGTCAAAGGAAAACTCAGATTTACGCACGGTTTACAGGTAAACTTTTCTTCTTTTTAGGCATTTTTTTCCCTTGATCAATAACGTGTACCTAAACAAACCATTAAACTGAAGCAGCAGCAACAAGCAATAGCTTACGGGATACATGTACACTTCTTCATAACATTGCCATGGTGCAGTCCTTCAGTCGGATAAAACTATGCCATGTTAAGTGAACCGTCCACTCTGATCATTTTGCTCTATTTTTTTTTTTTTAAAAGCCGATTTAAAAATCCTTTCAAGGTAATTCTTGTGCAAGAAAGGTATACTAATTGGATGAACAGCACCGCAGAATTGACAGCAAGCGCATGTTCCTATCTAGTAACTATCTAGTAACCAGCCAGATTACAAGAAAGAACTAGCATCCTCACCCACCCGTACCCACCGTCTCTCTCCCCTGATTCCTCTACAATGTTGTAGGGGGGGGGGGGGGGGGG
>JADBJO010023139.1:0-5000 GCA_016801955.1 Conus betulinus
TCTCTGCCTGTCTCCCTGTTTCTGCCTGTCTTTGTCTGTTTGTATTTTTGTCTGTCTGTCTGTCTGTCCTCTCTGTCTCTCTCTCTCTCTCTCTCTCCCCGCCTCTCTCTCTCTCTCTCTCCTCTCTCGTCTCTCTCTCTCTCTCTCTCTCTCCTGGTTGACTGATCTTCTTTACACCGGATCTAAAGGACGAAATAACTGATTCAGTGAGTTTTACGACTCTCTGTCATTTGCAGGCACGCTCGGATGTGTGTGTGTGTGTGTGTGTGTGTGTGTGTGTGTGTGTGTGTGTGTGTGTGTGTGTGTGTGAGAATGTTTGCGTGCGTGTTTTTTGAGAATGTGTTGTGTGTGTGGGTGCGTGTGTACGTGAATACGTCCGTGCGTATATATGTATGTATGTGTATATAGTGCGCACTGTAAAGGTTATGCAGTTATCTCTCTGTCTCATTGGTCTGAAGATTCTAACGAAAACAATCATGCGTATTCCATAAAAAGCACGTACACTCCACCTCCCTACCCGCCACACACACGCACTCATACAAAACACACACTTGCGCGCGTACACGCACACACGCATGCACGCACGCACACAAGCACGAACGCACACACACACACACACACACACACACACACACACACACACACACACACACACACACAACACATACATACGCAGTTACATGCACAAACATACGTATAAACATACACACACGCATGCATGCATGCATGCACAGAGAGGGAGAGAGAGGGAGGGGGGGGGGTGGGGAGGGAAAGAGAGAGAGAGAGAGAGAGAGAGAGACAGACAGACAGACAGACAGACAGACAGACAGACTGACTGAGACAGAGAGAGTCTCTCTCTCACACACCACACACACACACACACACACACACACACACACACACACACACACAGACGCACGCGCACGCGCTCGCACGCGCGCACCCCCCTACCCCCCCCCCCCCCCCCCCCACATCCCCCCCCCACCCCCACACACACACACACACGAAGTTCTTTTCACCTGCCAGTAAAGAAAGGCCAAACTTAAGTGACACATTCTACGCGAAAATCTTTCGACCAACAGAGTTCATGCTTGCATATGTGCGCGTGACTGCGTCAGACCTCAGTCTGTGAGATGGAGATGTCCTTTCCTCTTTCCAAACATCAGTCCAGCTAGACGTCTCTTCTCAAGAAGCAGTTCAAATAAGCAGGGAGATTTACGGGCCTATAAACATGAATTACAGTGGGCAAATTATTTGCAGATCCAAGCACGTATATGCTGGTGACGGGACCTTTATCAGCACCACTTTCAACTGTAAGCATGCAGTTCGCTCAGGGTATCTTTTCTTGGTTTCTCGGCAAGAGCTCAGAGGTTCGTCATTGGTGGTATTCTCCGTAGTCTAATACCACCACTCATCATGTGGCAGGGTATGGTACGCATTTTTCCCGTCGTATACACATAGTTGGCTTTGGTGAAGAGTCTTATCCGTGGAGCATGCAGGGGACTTTAGTGTACAGATTTCAAATAAAAACTCGCCTGTAATGTAGGTGTCTTTAAAGGAATTGAACCCAGAGTGCTTGAATAAAGATAACTGTGCTTTACCCATGGATCCAATCTTGCCACATTAAACGAAATACTGACGCTTGTGAAATGTGGTTGATTCACTAATTTGTCTTCAATCTCTGTCACGCTTAATTGTCTGTCCACCGATTCGTCGCTGACCGGCCGCAATTGGTTTCTGTCTGTTATTTTAAAACTTGTAGTCGGTCTACTGATTTGTTTCCGAACACAATTTAGTGGTTAAGTGAACTCTGCCAAATTGTCGCCGGCGATAATTCTGTGGACAACGCATCTCTCCTTGTTCGCTCTTCCTTCCCGGCACTCCGTCACTGAAGAGGAAAATCATTGCAGTCACTGTTGTTCCCAAAGGTCCAACACTGTCGAAAGTCGGCCGACCACCATTCCTTACAGACAATGCAGAGACTTGCCCTATGGAAGATGGAAACAGATGTCCATGGTCAGCACCTAGGGGCATCTGGATCGTCGTCCCTGTCCATGCTGGTGATCTTACACTGTTAGTGTCGCTGATTCCTGGCTGAGAGGTTCTGTGCAGGTTTCCCATGAGAACATTTATTTGCTGATGTTTACTGCCCCGACTGGCTCCTGTCCAGAGCTGAGTTTCCTATTGGTTCAAACAGGGAGACTGGAACCACTCAGTCGGGGTTTCATCCATTAATGCATACGCTGCTGACAGTATGGCTCAAATTTGCTGACCAATACTGCGGGTGTCTGTATCTCTCAGGCCTGGTTGACGCCCGGACACATCCTAAAAGTAAGCGTAGACTACAATCCAGTCAGCAGTTTGAAACAGAAAAGGATCTTTGACATTATCATCCTTACTGATCTGCATTTTTTTTTTTTAAATCTCGTTTTCTGTGGCCTGCTGTCATGGTGACATCAGTTTGGAGTTGCGCTCCACGTCTATGCTTTTAGCAAGTTCATGGCGGCTGTCACTGGGACAGACATGGTGGCGCCCTCTGCAGGGAGATCCTCACTCACGCTGGCTCTGCGACTGAGCAAATTTTGTAAGAAGCGGGATTGGCAGATGATGTGGCAGTGGTGAAGTTTCTTTCTAGTGGGTTGCCTCATGGCGACTTTCCATTGACTGCTTCCTGTGACTTGCCCGTGCTGGAGCTACAGAGGGAAAAGCAAGAACAATGCTGTGGACAGGGAACCGGAATGAGCGGCGTTGGGGTAATGCCACCGAGGCGTCAGAGAAGATGCGACAGCCAAAACAGCCAACCAACCAACCAACCAAACGACGAAACAGTTACTCTGTCAATGTTTTCACCGGGCGCTAATGGCGACGACAGCTGCGAGAGACAGGACCGTATAATGGAGGTATTGTCATGGGATTTAGCGCGTGTCCATGCCAACAGAGTGTCTGGTTCTGTTATTCCTTTGTTATTCAACATATTAGGGAAAAAATGAAACTTGAATCTTGCTCCATTTTGCAAAAGTGGAGGACACGCGCGGGACACATCTCTTTCCATTCGTTTAGTAAATATGTTGATCGGCGGAATTTTAGGAGCAACAGAGAGACTCCCTTTTCTAGTCGCCTATCTTTGAATATTCACCATGGAAGTAACCTTACCGAGTCCTTACTGTGTAAGTCATTAAATTCACTTCGAGAAAACATTTCAGTTCCCCCCTTTTTCTGCTTGAAATTTCTTATTGGTTTCCCTCCTCCATTCCTTCTGCTTACATATCACACTCTGCCTTTATTATTGTTTGTTTTTCTTGTAAGTACATCACCCCTGAAGAAAAGCTTTAACATTCGTAGTTACCTCTCACAATAGACCTTCACCAGTCTGCCAAGGTTTATCCCTGTGGCAGGGGCAGGCCGCGCTGAGACTTGTGTGCTGCCGATACCTGAACAAAACACCACTACCAGGGCCTGTCAACTGCTTGATTGTTGTCTCTGTCTCTGCCAGCGAAAGTTTGAGTTGCCGTTTTGTTGGTGGTTGATAGTGCCGGCAATCGAAGAAGACGTAGTTTTGTTGGATGCATCGATTCTGGGTGCAACCTATGCTAGCGACATTACCTACCAAAAGGTCTGTGTCGTCTGTCATTCTTAACGTCTTAGATGAAAGTGGTCATCTGACAGGGTCCTGTCGGCACCAGGAGAGTCTTCCAACGAATTACCCCCCCCCCCCCACACACACACACACACACACACACGCACACACACTTTCTAGACAGAGATCAGCATAGCCTGACAATGAACAGGAATCCTTATCATACAATGCAGAACCAGTCTGCCTGCAAGCAGTTGGTAAATGAAAAAAAAAAACCGTTACTGCTCTTGGCTGCACTGGTATTGCGACCGCACAGGAAAGTCGCTGTGTGTGTGTGTGTGTGTGTGTGTGTGTGTGTGTGTGTGTGTGTGTGTGTGTGTTGTGTTGTTGTTGTTGTTGTTGTTGTGTTGTGTTGTTGTGTGCGACTGTGCGTCTGTACGTGTGTGTGTGTGTTGTGTGTGTGCGTGTGTGTGTGTGTGTGTGTGTGTGTGTGTGTGTGTGTGTGTGTATGCGTGCGTGCGTGTGTGTGTGTGTATGTGGTCTTCATTTTGTCATTGTTTAACAACACTGGTATTGGTATCCCTTTCACTATACCCGTCAGACTCGTTCCCTTCCTTGTTGTCCTTCCTTTCAGTACACCATTCCTGAGGACAGACCTTTAGAACCCACTGGCTGTCTCCCACAAACACACCACCAAACCGACAGCCCCAGTTTCCCCCCGCGGTGAACAAACATCCGGTGGCGACAGTCAGTCCCACAGGCGATGCAGAGAGAGTCGCTCTGCGGAGGCCTGTACTGCTGACAGCCGAACAAAACGCCACCCCTAAGGACCCGTCGGCTGCTTGGACCTCGCTCTCTGTCTGCATTGGAGAAGTTGCGAAGTCGCTGTTTTGTTGTTGGTGATTGATGGCGCCGACAGCTGAAAGAGACAGAGCGTTGTTGGGCGACGTTGATTCGTGCTGCTCTGGCAACTGAAGACCACCCAGGAGAAGAAACTCGACGCTTTTGATACTAATTACCTACGTAAGATCTTGGGCATCAAACGGTCAGACTTTATACCAAACGAAGACGTCAGGGAGAGGTCCTAACAGCTCCCCGTGTCAACCATCATCTGCAGACGGCGCCTCCACTGGCTGGGTCATGTCTTTAGATTACCCTATACCCTCTTCAAGACTTGCAAACCAGGCCATTAAATGGACCCCAGCAGGCCAGAGAAAAAGAGGATGACCCAGGATGAGCTTGCGACCGACAGTGGAGACAGACCTCAGACTCGTTGACATAGGATGGAGTGACGCTACCAGACTGAGGACCGTACACAGTGGGAACGCCGTGACTGCCTCATGCGTCGCAAGACGCGGGTGCATCTAAGTGTAAGTCTAAGTAAGTCATGCGACTATGGCCACAAAAGGGGCCGGCTGTTTTT